>PVHP010001031.1:0-117378 GCA_004024765.1 Zapus hudsonius
GTTTTTGCTGTGCCTCATGTTTTGCACTGTGAATGTTCTGTGCCATTATGGGTTTATTTTTGGTATTATGGCTCAGTTGAAAGCTGCGAGGACTTAAGAGTTGAGCTGAACATATTATGTTTATATCTTGTGTGATTATTATTTTGTGGGGGCCAGGGGCGGACTGTCATGGTTTGATACAGGTGTCCCCCACAAACAATTGAATGTGTTCTGATAGATTGATCCTCAGCTGATGGCAGTTTGGGTTTTGCAACCTCGATGGAGCTGTGTTGTCAGGGGTGGGCTTATGGGGGTTATAAGCCAGTTTCCCCTTGCTAGTATTTGGCACACCTTCCTGCCGCTGTTTGTAGTGCTGTGGCAGAGGTGATGTCCAGCCCTCTGCTCATGCCATCATTTTCCCTGCCAGGATGGAGTCTCTCCTCGAGTCCGTAAGCCAAATAAACCCATTCCTCCACAAGCCGCTTTTGTTTGGGTTCTTTCTGCGCAGCAACTAGAAAGCTGACTGCAACAGCTAGTGACCCTATTTCTTTCTTTAAAAAAATAGGGCCTGGGGATCAGTGGGTAAAGTTCTTGCTTTGTAAGCCTGACAATGAGTTTGGATTTGCACAACCCACATAAAGCAGGACAAAGTGCACATCAGTGAACAGAAAGGCAAAGAAACTGCCAGTATCCACCAGCGGGGAGACTTTGCAGATGCAAACTACCAGTAGCTGCTGAACAAAGAAAGCTCTAGTTGTTCAGCCAAAGATATGAGGAGTGGTGTGTGTGTGTGTGTGTGTGTGTGTGTGTGTGTGTGTGTGTGTGTGTCTGTCTGTCTGTCTGTGCTTAGAGGACAGCCAGGATCTTGGTATCACTGGATATGAATCCCCCCTTATTGATAATCAACCTCTATTTCATATAATGAATCTTTACAGAGAAATCATGCATGCTAATACTTTTTCCTTTCTCCACCAGCACATCTCCATGTAAGCATGACTTCTTGAGACCTGCCAATACTTAGCAGGTACCACGTTGTTTATCTGCTATGGTTCCTCGGTGCTGTGAGTTCAATAAAGGCTGAATGCAGAACAAGTGTTAGAATATATAGACCCATTGCTCTTCTGCAGAGTGAAAGTCATTTGTAAATTGACAGTAGAGTGATTCTGAGGACAGAGTGTTTCTAACTTCCCATGTGATTGCTTTTCCATATATCTTCTTTTGGCACAAAGAAAACATTTTAAATTGCCAGTTGTTCACTGAGGTTGACAATAAATCCAACAAGGAATATATTTAATATCCATACAGAATTTTGATGATAGTAACTTTTGGCTCTCTGCTATTCCCATAAAGCCAAAAAAACTTAGTATTTCAAAATTGTAATTTCCTTGGCTATCATAAAAATCAAGGCAAAAATCAAATAGCAGAAATCAGGCAATAAATATGGAAAAGTAATGGAATTTCAGAAGGATAAAATTTTGCCTCAGAAATGAGGAAATAGAAGCCAAGAGATGTGAAGTGAGTTCCTAAAGGTCATGAAGCTCTAGAATGATCATGGAGGAGGTTTCAAGTCATCAGATCAACACAGATAGACATCTTAGACAATTAAGGGATAAAGAAAGAAACTATATTGTATACTCACAGAAAGCAGAGCAGAACCAAGGAAGAGAGCTTGGGAATACCTCCCAAGAGAAAGAGTAGAAATACACTAGGTGATCCCCACAGAGTCTCCTGGATCCTTGTCCATCACTTGGTCTCAAGATAGGATGGTAGGAAATACTGAAACAAAGCATTTAAGTCAGTGGCTCTCAGCCCTTGTAGTATTTTAGAGTCACTGTAGAGCTTATGAAAACACCTTCATGTCCAGACACTGCCTACACCATATTATCAGCACATTTTCAATGTGGTCCAAGGTATATGCTAAGCTGAGAACTGCTATTCTAGACAACCCTAGTTTAAGTCAAGTAAAGGATGTAGATTAACTGTAAATTCTCTTAAAGTTATTTGGACCTACTATCACAAATAAGGTATTACTCTTCCTTGCCATTTTAATAGTTAAATATTGGATACTACTGAATTTGGTTCATTCAAGCACTGGCCATCTTTATTTTTGCTTTAATCACTGCTGCATAAAACATAAGCCCCAAACTTAGTGATTTACAGAAATGACAAATCTATGGGTTGGCGGGGTGACTCCTCTGCTGTTTTCTGGAGACTCACCCACACAGTTGCATTCGGCTTCGTTGAAAGGCACAAGGCAGTCTTACAGATGTACAGCTGGGACTGGCTCTAGCTGGGTCTTCTGGATCCCCTTTCTTGTGGCCTTTGTATCTTCAGCAACCAGACTGGTTTCTTTGCATAAAATTTATGTGAACATTCTAAAAGTATAAAAGGGAAGCTGCACACCTCTAGGTCAAGCCTTAGAAATAACATCACTCTGCTTAATTTCATTGGGTTTGACCAAAGAAAGGCAAGTTTAGTGACCAATAGAATACAAAAAATGTACTTGACTGAGAGCCTCTGCTACTATGCTTTGACATCCATGCCAGAGTTATAAGGGAGTCTTTATCTGGGAGGCATGGACTCCTTCCCTAGCTGCCATTTCAGAACTCCTAGTGGCTTTGCAAAAACACTTAGGCACTTGTACCCAATTTCCTATTTCTCTCATTTTCATTTAATTTTTTCTCTCTCTGTTTTTATATAGAATTAGATTTACATGATGATATGATGGTTCTCCCAAGTTTCCTTCCTAATTTCTGTCATTCAGACTCATCCTCCAATATGATCCTTGCATGATTAGTTTTGCCTTGGAATCTGATTCATGGAGGACGTCACAAGTTTCACCAGTGTTCAAGATAAGATTTTTGCCGGTTGTGGTGGCATGTCAGGCAGAGGCAGAGGATGGATACAAGTGGATTTTACCAAGCTATGACCCAACTGAGGTCACCTTAGGGTGCAGCCTCACTACCAAAGGTTCAAGGCACACTAAAGAAAGGTGAAGCAGGGGTCATTCATTGTTGCATGGATTCTGTGCTCTGCTCCTTCTCTCCTGGCAGATCAGGCCGGTGTCTGTCTTATTGGGTTACACCTAAATGCTCTCTCTATGGCAAGCTTTCACAGTGAGTAGTCACTTTAGAACAACTGAACTTGGCTTTGTCATATTTGGATCAGCTCCCAGAAATCAATTGACCAGATGATATCTTCTGCCTGTGCCCCAACTCCTGGGGTATTTCACTCTGCCATATGTGGTAGGAGAGAGCAGGTGTTCCAAGGGCTGGCCATGAGTGAAACAGTCACAAGACAATGACTATTGGAGAAAAGACTGGGATTTGACTGCATGGGGAGAAGTGCACCATTCTGAGGACTCTCATATATTACTTCAATACTCAAAGCAGCCTTACATGGTAGGAGCTATTATTCTCCCCACTTACAAGATGAAGCGACTGAGACAGAGAGACATTAACTTGTCCCAGGTCACACAGCCTGAATCAAACCAAGTCCTTCTCTGCCCTTCTACATGTGTCCTACTGCCTCCTCAGATTCTTCGAGAAGAGCTCCTTTGCTTACAGTAACACACGGACTCTCCACAGCAGGAGGCTGGAGAGCAGGGCAGCCGAATGCAGCCTTCAGGATACAGGCTTTTACTCTCCTGAACTCATAGCAGCTGTGGATTCCTAGGATTGAGATCGTTCATATTTCATCATGAACGAGGGAAGAGTTCATAAAACCCCACACCTCTCAGAGAAGCTGATGACTGCTGAGAGGGGTACAGCCATGGTAAGCTGCCTATAGCCCAGTAAATAACCTTCCACTCATGATCATGTGCAACCTTAATTTAACTTAGTGGTTCAAATTTTTTTTAAAAAGGATAAAAGTAGGATGGAGCTTAACTGGCACTGCTTAATTTACGCACACCTCACCCTCTACTTTAACCTCATGTCTGCACCCAAGCCTGACCTTGGGTCATTTACCCCCTTTGTGACTTTTCTCAATAAGGCCACATTGAGTATCTTTTCTCTGATGTTCAGTATTATTCTCCCCCTTAATTGTATACTGGGGATGGGTGGTTGAGCCTAGGTTTTGGGGACTGCCAGAACCCAAGCTTTGACCTGAAAATGTTAGTCCCAATGACAATAACTTTTATTATTCTGGGGGTTTTATGGACCTCCCTGGCCAACAGCTCCTGGCATGGGGATTTTCATTCAACAGCTTTAGGGCTTCAAGGAGCAGCTTTCTCCTTCCACGAAGGTACCTTGATTCAAACTTTCTCCATTGTTTAAATGTTTACCAGCAGGGATGGTTGTTGGAATTTCTTAATCATGTTGTTGGGTATTTTCTGCACCTTACTCAAACATGAAGCTCCCCAGAATTTCACAGCTGTGCCTGGTTCTTGCACCTGGCGCAGACTGACTTTCCCATGCTTCCTGTTTTAGGAGTGTATGTGTGTGGTGTAGATCCTTTTCCAAATCCAAGACATGCCTTAGCACTTCATAAGGAAACCTTTTTACAGAGGGTGGACAGGATTTTCAAAGCAGGTAAGAATTGGTTCAGGGTTAGCAAAGTCCAAGAGAGCATGAAAGGATCCCATGGTTCCATCAATTGTTTCCCGAAAAGAGCACTGTTGGATAACCATGGATGAAGCAATACCTTATTTAACTCTGTTATCAACCACAATTACTTTTTACTTCTTACCCAGGGGTGTTGAAGGAACTCTGAATCTCCCCACTCCCAGGCGACAGTCAGGGTGGCTCATGCTGCTTGGGAGTGGCCAACAGGGAACATGGCTGTGCTGTTCCCTGCCACACTGGCTCTGGTTCCCTGGTCTGTCAGGCTTTGGGCTGGTGCTGTGGCCAGCTACTGCCTTTCCATTTTGCACACATGGGTACTGAAAAGGGCTCCAGGTTAGGGGAAAAGCTCCATGCCCAGGGGAGAAATGTATACTGTGTACTTTGAGAGGATAATTGCCCAGTCCCAGGACAAGCTCCATCCTTTTGCCAGCACAGCTCGCCAGTCTATCTCAATACCCATTCTGTTACCTATTGCCCCTGATGTTCCTGGGAGCTGCCATATACCAAGGCACATGTGGTTTCAGCATCCATCCAAGCCCAAATGTTTGCACATTACTATGGGACCAGTAAACCTGCACTTCAAGGTCTGGCCCCAATCACACTGCAGTCAACCTTGGCCTCCCCGCTAAAGCAGCTGGGATGATTTCCACCCACATGAAAACTCCTTCTATAGCAATGGGCACAGTGAGGATCGCCTGCTCCTTCTTGGATTTTGATTATTTTTAACATTCTCTGTGCTTCTGGTAACCAGCATTTACAAGATGTTGCTTTTTATCCTGTCTGACAAGCTTAAAAAAATTATAGCAGAGGCAAGTGGTTAACTGGACTGATAAAAGAATGTTTTATTAGAGATTTTCTTAAATTACTTACACTTAGAACCACTAGTTTCTCAGTGAATTCCACAAATGTTCTTTTGCTATAATTTCTGCTCCTCTCCCTGAGCTTAGCTGAGTTTTACCACCTGTTCCAGAAACATGGATGCAGTCATAAGGACATCTTTGAGTTACTTTTCTTTTCTTTTATTGTTCATAATGAGTTACATTATTTAATGGGCAAACAAATTGTTATCCCCCATTCCCCAATGCCCCTCTTCCCCATCCCCGATCAGCTGGATGTCCTCCTCCTTGGGTAGTCTGGATCAGTCCTTGGGGCAGGGGACCATGAATAGCCTAGGAGACAGCCCGGTTCTGCCGGCCTTAGAGTGTTGCTACTGAGGGTGGCCATGACTTTGGGTATTCTCCCCACCAAGGCTCTCACAATCTTTCCGCCCCCTCTTCTGCTCAGTTCCCTAAGTCCTGGAGGGTGAGTATTAAGGCTGTTTTATTGTTGAGATCTAGGGGTCTCTGTACTTCTGGTTTAGGTTTTGTCGAAAATCATTGGTGTCTGTCTCCTTGGTTTATACTTTGTTGGCTGATTGGCTGTGGCCCTGGGTCACTTATTCATCTCATCATTCTCTGTGGGGTTCCAAAAGGATCCTCCATGGTATGTCAGGGGTGGCTCGTCTCTTGTCAGGATGTCAGCTATTGGCTTGCAGTTCATTGGTAGGGTAGGATGAGCAACATCTCTTTGAGTTACTTTTCATTCACTCCATTAAACTGCCACTGTTCTTTCTGTAAATACCGTCTCACATTTTCTATATACAACTATATTTAGTAAGAGGATGTGGGTTTTTAAAAAATCATTTTTAAGTAATATCTTGGAAGCCATAAAACACAGTAGTATTTAATGTTTTAATATTTTTATATATGGGTGAATATGTGAGTACAGATGCACGCATGACGGTGTGTGTGGAGGTCACAGGACAGGTTTCAGCAGCTGCCCTCACCTTCCACCTTGTTCTGCAGCGGCCACTGGTCTCTGCTCACAAATGCATTTGTCAGGCTAGCTGGTTGGCAAGCCTCTGGGAAACCCTCCTGTTCCCTATCTTGCTGTCAGTACTAGGGTTAGAGAAGCCCGCCACAGCATCTTTTACATGGGATCTGGAGATCCGAACCCAGGTACCTAGGCATACGTGACAAACATTTTATACACTGAGCTATTTCCTTGGCCTAGAAGTTTTGAATACAGTTTTACTTAGCTTTGAACTGCCTCAAAATGGACATTTGGCCACCATTCAAAATCATTCCTTCACAAAGTACTTATGATAATTAAATACAATCTCAGTAGTAATTCATTTTACAACAATATGTTATGGCAGTACTAAAAACAATATTATATATGTGGAGCTTGAAATTTTCCTTAGACAGATACTTTGCCTTAAACCATGGCCTAGATAAAATTCCTTTACTGTTATAATTGTTTGAAATACATGTTCTCTGGTTTTCTCCTAACACTCAAATGTAACCAGATGTGCTAATTTTCCATTGAAACATCCTTTCCTCTTTCTTCTTTGCCTGTCAGCACCATCCTCTGCCCAGAGGAACAAGCAAGTGTCCTGTGGTCTCTGATGTGGTAGCTTTCTGAAACCTCAGGAAACTGACTGATTGGACTCATCTAAGACAAAGGCTAGGGCTGGGCAGATGAGGAAAGAGTGAGAAATCCTTCTACATGAAAGGAAGAAGTAAGGTTGAAATATCTTGATCACTTTTCTTCAACAATTAAGAACAGCTTTAAAAAAATGCTAGTAGCTTCTAGAAAGCAATTTTCTTATGATTATAGTCAATTATAAACATATTCCCCTGTGGGCCTTTGAGTATGGTTCCAGGTGTTAAATCTTGGACTGGTAACTATGAGCTGTAGTTGGGAGCCCGCTCAGGGCAGTGAATTTTAGCCTTCATTGTTACCAACTTATTGGCAATGACAATGCCTTGTATCTGTGTCCTTACATGTGACAACCCTTAGTCTTCACTTAGTTGAGATGTCCCCCAAAGAGCCGATGTAAAGGTTTTGTTGAAAGCTTAAGAGGAAACATCAGAAGTTACTTGCATTAAAGGCTGGGTCTCTATTCCACTGGTCTGTCTGTTTTTCTGCCAGTACCATGCTGTTTTAGTTACTATGGCTTTGTAGTATGTTTTAAAGTCAGGTATGGCAATACCTCCTGCTTAAGTTTTTTTGCTTAGAATAGTTTTAGCTACTCGAGGTCTTTTGCCCTTCCAAATAAATTTTGAGATTTTCTCTATGTCTGTGAAGAAAGAGGTTGGGATTTTTATTGCCATTGTGTTGAATCTATAGATCGCTTTTGGCAGGATTGCCATTTTTACTATATTGATTCTTCCTATCCATGAGCATGGAATGTCTTTCCATCTTATCACATCCTCCTCTATTTCCTTCTTGAGTATTTCAATATTTTCCTTCTTTCACATCCAAGGTATTTGATTTTCTTTGAGGTTATAGGAAATGGGACAGTTTCTCTGATGTCTTTTTCTGAATGTTTGTCTTCTGTATATAGAAAGGCTACTGATGTTTGTGTGTTAATTTTGTATCCTGCCACTCTGCTGAAGGCATGATCACCTTCAGGAATTCACTGATACTGTTCTTTGGGTCTGATATATATATAGGATCATGTCATCTGCAAAGAGGGATAGTTTAATTTCTTCCTTTCCGATTTGTATCCCTTTTATGCTATTCTCCTGTCTTATTGCTTGGGCTAGAACTTCAAGCACTATGTTAAAGAGCAGTAGTGAGAGTGGACACCCCTATCTTGCTCCTGAATTAAGTGGGAACTCCTTGAGTCGCTCCCCATTGAGAATGATTTGTACTTTAGGAGATCTGTATGTTGTCTTTATCATATTTAGGTATAGGCTATGCCTATTCTTTCCAGGGTTTTGAACATGAAGTGGTGTTGAAATGTCAAAGGCCTTCTCAGCATCTATTGAGATAACCATATGGTTTTTGTGATTGAGTCTATTAATGTGGTGAATTATATTTATCAACTTGCATATGTTGAACCCTCCCTGCATCCCTGGGATGAAGCCGACAAGTAACTTCAGCTACTTGGTCTTTGACAAGGGTGTCAACAATGTATGCTGGGCTAAAGATAGCATCTTCAACAGATGGTGCTGGACAATTGGATAAACACGTGTAAAAAAAAAATAAAAATAGATCCACTCCTTTCACCACGCACTAAAATCAACTCCAAATGGATCAGAGACCTCAATATTAACCATGTAACCCTAAACACCCTGGAAGAAAAAAATAGGAGGAACCCTACATGAGATAGGAGTAGAGAATAACTTCCTGAGCAAATCTCCAGTAGCCCAGGGAAGTGAAACATTTACTTAACCAATGGGACCTGATCAGGCTCAAAAGCTTCTGTACAGACAAAAACACCGTACTCAGAGCCAATAGACCCCATCAGACTGGGAGATGATTTTTGCCAGCTATAACTCAGACAGAGGCCCAATTTCCAGAACCTACAGAGAACTCAAAAACAAAATAAATAAAAAACTCAAACTGCCCCTCACAAAATGGGGCACTGATCTCAACAGAGAATTTACAGAGGAGGAAACACATATGGCCTTTACTCACATGAGAAAGTGCTCAGTATCCTTAAGTATCAGGGAAATGCAAATAAAAACCAAAATGAGATTCCACCTTACCCCAGTCAGAATGGCAATCATAAAGAAAACCAACAACAATAATTGCTGGTGAGGATGTGGGGAAAAAGGAACCCTCATTCACTGCTGGTGGGATTGCAAACTTGTTCAACCACTTTGGAAAGCACTGTGGAGACTCCTCAATAGAATGGACATAGATGGACCATATAGCAATGGACCCAGATACCCCTCTACTAGGCATCTACCCGCAAGATGTCACATCTCAGGATAGAGACATTTGTGCAACTATGTTTATAGCAGCTCAATTCATAATAGCCAAGAACTAGAATCAACCAAAATGCCCTTCCATGGAGGAATGGATAACAAAACTATGGTATATTTACACGATGGAATTCTATTCAGCTGAGAGGAAAAATGACATATCGAAATTTAGAGAAAAAATGGTCTGACTTGGAGCAGATCCTACTAAGTGATCTCTCAAAAGAACAGAGAGCCAAACACCGAATATTCTCCCTCATATATGGTCCTTAACCAGGCTAACAGTAAACTCTACGTTGAATAGTAGAAAGAAATGAGAGGTTATGAAGTTATGAATGAGAGGTAAGGGATGGGGGAGGGGAATGGCTTAAGCATGAAGCTAAACCAAAATGGGTTCAAAATCATAAAATCCTCACGAGCATGCTGTAACCTATTGAGCAAGTAAGTAGTGGGCGTCGTCTGGCAAGAGGGGCCGTGAATAGAAGGGGAGAGAGTCTATGCCTGTGAAAAATTGATCAGTCTGGCAACTCCTGGTCCCAGTCATCGGCTCCTTCCCTTGCTGAGCTGTTGACCAAAGTGACCCATGAGGTTCCAAAAACAAGACAGGATTCTGTCAAAGCTCTTGAATGCCCACCCCAGGCCTGAGGCAGGATCCTGTTGCTGAAGAAACTACAGAAAACCATCTATCAGCATCGAGAGACCCTGCAAGGTCCAGAATGGAAACCAGGCCCCAGATGGTAGTCAGTACAGTTCTGGAAGGCACTGCATAAACTGCCAGGGGAAGCTGGTCAACGACAGCTGGAGTAAACAGAGACCACTGGCATGAAACAGTCTGTTGCCGTGAGTAGGCTGATCCCACTTTCTACTGGGAGAACAGCGAACCAAGAAAGGAGCACTTGTGCAGTGGAGGAGCCAAAGCCTGAGGGAGGCAATCAACAGCTTTTAAATTCGGCCAAATATTCCACTTAGTGAGGGGGAGTCCTTAACTGGAACTGGGGACTTAGGGCGATATGCACTGGGAGCCATACTCTTGAGCCCCCAAGGAGAGATGCACTATGCGAGCGATTGAAGGAGAGGCTATTAAAAATAGAATCTAGCTAATTCAGAAATGTGTATCTCAGTTAACCTATACTGATCTCACTCTCCGATGGAGATTCTGTTTGTATCTTTCAGAATGCAGCCAGAGAGCTGTGGCTCATCCAACCCTACCAACGAACTGCAGGCCGATACCTGACATCCTGACAAGAGATGAGCCACCCCCCAGACATACTGTGGAGGATCCATATGGAACCCTGTAGAGAATGATGAGATGAGCAAGTGACCCATAGCCACAGCCATTCAGTCAACACAGGATAAGCCAGTGAGACAGACACCAATGATTTTTGACATAGAAGTACAGAGACCCCTAAGTTCTCAACAATAAAGCAGCCTTAATACTCACCCACCATGACTCAGGGAACTGAGCGGAAGAGGGGGCGGAAAGATTGTGAGAGCCGTGGTGGGGGAGAATATCCAGAGTCACGGCCCCCCTCAGTAACAACACACTAGGGCCTGTGGAACTGAGCTGACTCCTAGGCTATCCATGGTCCCCTGCCCCAAGGACTGATCCAGACTGCCCATGGAGGATATCTATCAATTAGCTGATTGGGGATGGGGAAGAGGGACATTGGGGAACTGGGGATAACAACTCATTATTTGCCCATTAAATAATGTAACTCATTATGGACAATTAAAAAAAAAGAGGTAACATCAGAGAGTACAGACAAGTGTGGAAGTGAGAGAAAAGCTACAGGATGCCCTCACGAGTAGGCTCTGTGGCCAGCCTCTGTCCTGCTTGAGAGGCTGTGTAGGACCCAAAGAGGTCCAAGAAGCTATGGAGGACATGCTACCAAAAAGTTTTATCCTCAAGCATATGGAACAGAAAAATATTCTGGTGTTTGGCTTGCATCCTTGAGGAAAACAGGAAGAGAGCATGAGCACCGATCACATTTTAATAGTGCTGAGGAATGAAAACTCGACTGAAAAAATCCTTTCACTTTTCCCCAACACCGTGGATTTGAGAGACATTTTTTAACCAGGGCTTTGTTTCTAGTGATCTATGGGGGGGGGGGAGGCTCTAGTTTGAGCCACACTTTAGCCATGGCAAGGAAACAAATGAATGGTGGCAGTGCATACATATTTTAAGACAAAACTAGCTAGAAACTCACCCTTCACTACTACACAAATGATAAGCTAATAACTAATGACTCAGAATTGGACAGTAGAAAAGCAAAAACCTGGCCAGTTTAAGATCAGAAATTGCTCTATATACACTACTGATCACACCATAGGTCTTCTTTACCATCAATTCCCACACTGACCTTTGTGTTGTGGATTTCTTGGTCTCTTGGAAGGTGGCTCTAAGTTATGACCACCTAACGGAAAAATGGAGGAGAGTAGGCTGAAATGATATCTGGCTAACCCTTTTCTGTATTGCTCCCAGAAAGATAGGGCAGAAAAAAAAAATGTGACGAGGTGGGCTTACCACGAGTTAAAGGTCTATTTAAAATATTCAGCTGTAATAATGTTCAATGAGGTAATTATTATTTTTCCCTTTTAAGCAGATTTTAAGGAGGTAATTATTATTCTTTCCCTTCTAAGCAGGATTTTAGGATAAGGACATGGATTGACCCAAGGATCAATCACAGGACAGGCCTAGAAAGGTGAGTGCTGGTATGGGGCTCAGCAGACACACTCCCCAGCAGATAGAATGTGGGATGTGGCCAAGCCAGGACAGTCCTGCCACATCATCCCTGGTGTATCAGGAGATACAATGTACTTGAAATACAATGAAACACATAAGAGACTCAAATAAAGGGCTTATAACAAAATGACACTTGTGAACTGAGATTGCTCAGTGGTTAAAGCTGCTTGCTTTCAAAACCTTCTGGCCTGGGTTCAATGCCCCAGTACCCAAGTCAAGGCAGGTGTACAAAATGGTGGGCACATGCATCTGGAGTTCATTTGCAGTGGCAGGAGGCCAAGATGCACTCACTTTTCTCTCAAATAAACACTTAAGTACCTATTTTCTAGAACAACACTTCCACCATCACATGTACTTTATAAATCCCTGGGGGGGGGATACACTAGTTTTTAGTAGGTCTTAGATGTGTGAGGTCACAGCCAAGGACACTTGTGCCAAGGTCTTTCCCACTGCAGTCTACCTGCTCACTACTCAAGTGTGACCAAACGTTTAACCTGATCCTCTGTGCTACACAGCAACCCAGGAGGAAGAAGTGAGGGTGTTCCCTGAATTTAAAAAAAAAAAAAAAAGGTTAAACTCTAAATGCAACCCCCGACACACCTCCACTCCCCTTTCCCAGAAGGCTCTCCAAAAGTGAGGTGTTGGTGTTCACTGTGGGGTGATGAAGACCTCATTCTATGTGTGGCACTGCTTTTCCTCAACAGATGTTTGACAGACAGGCTGCAAACAGGCAACTCCTAAGGGTCTTTCCTCAGCAGCAGCTCACATTTTCATATAGCTCATTACAGTCTAAATTAGGGCACATATTTAAAAAGCAGATCTGAACAATACTACCAATATACATTTCCACTTCAGGTACTGCCATTTCATGATTATAGACAAATGGGAAAATATTTACTTACTTACTTGTGTGTGTTTTATAGTAATCATTAAATCTGCCTACTTTGGAAAAACTCAAAAGTATATTCCAACAGTCCTTATAATAAAAAGCATTGTGAGAGAGCCCAGGCAACTTCAAGGGAAGCAAAACTCAAGAATGAAGAATACTGTAATACAAAATTATGGCCAAAAATACTGTATTTTTAACCAGCAAGATCAATGGGGCATTATTATACAACATTAGGTGTTTTTTTTTTGCAAAACTAGTTCCCATCCCCGAACAATAGACAATACATGCATTTGAATGACAATTAAGAACAGTAAATATGATTCTTTTAAATACTGCAAGTTAAAAATGTTTTCTGACAAAACTCCCTAAATACACAGATCTAGTTAGGGTTTCCAACATGATGGGTGCAGAGTCCAGCTAGTTGCATTTAGAGTCCATAAGGAAAAAAATCCACCAGAAACATGTTTTTCAAAGTAACCTGGACAAAGATACACAGTAATTTCCATCTTTCTTTCTTAAACCTAGAAAATAGTTTACTGAAGAATACCTTCCTTCCTGTTTGTATTTTCCTATCTACTGAAAGCTTCCACAAAAGCAAGAATTTACCCAGTGGCTGTTTTTGTAACATGTTGTTAATCGCTGGGTTCAAATCATATGGGGAGATAGAGGCTCCATGGTAGTTAAGGAAGGTATGGAGGAAATTAATATCTGAGCACCTACTGTGTGCCAGGTGTGTATGCATACTCTCAACATAAGACTCGAGAGACAAGACTGTCACTGAAGAGCAGTGGTAGTTGGGAAGACAGTAAGAAATAGTGTTACTATGAGAAAAATCAATGATGAGTTTAGATTCTGTAGTCACAGCAGGTATCTGACTCCAAAAATCTCTAGCTAATCACAACTGTTTATTTTCTAAATGGAACCAAAATGGATTTCCTAAGACACAGGTATCAGGACAGATCCAGTAATACTACATATGTAGGAAGTGTGTAGAGATAAATCAGCATACATTACTAGTTTTCTTTTTTGTATGTGTTTCTCACCAAAGATATCTCTTTGGAAAAAAACATGAAATGTATACCAAGCACACCTATTTGTATCAATCGAGATGCTATTAATTACCAATTAAGTGGTTGAAACCCTTATTTAATTTTAAGAAGAGCAGGAATGTCCATTACAATATTTGGGTACACTTTATTTTTACATGGGTTAACATTCTGCTATATTTCATTTCATTCGTTCTTTTGAACTGAAAACAAAGGGACATCAAGGGTCATTGAAGGTCATCGGAATTTCCAACCAAAATCCAAGTCTTGCAGAATCTCATTATGCAGCCCTTTCTTCCCATTATTATTTTTTGCAAATAATCAAGTCATTTTGACCCAAATCCAGCATAAATAGCTTTTCATCAATCCCTAACTTAAGACAACTAAAATTTACAATCATGTGGCAGTATAAATTTTTAAATTACAGTTCATACACCTAGACAATCAAGAGTCTGAAGTACAAAAAGTAAATTGCCCTTTAGCTGAATCACCTTTTTGAAATATTAGGCCTGCTAATCTACCAAAAAAAAAAAAAATACAAGTTCCAGGTGTTCTTCGAATACCTTTTATAGATGTCATCTGCTGGTAAACAATGCATGCAGGTCCCTAAGAAGAATTTTCTCCCAGTCTATTCCTGGCATTCAACAGAGCTCTTTATATGGAAACGTTAAGGAAAAAGCCCAACAACTTCTAGGGGACTACTGACTTTAAATGGGTGTTATTTCCCTTTGTTTCAGATATGAGGCACAAACTTCTGAATGTAAGCTCTGTAAGGCATAGTATAAACCTCCAATTTACACATAGGAATTCTCTGTGCGTTGGAACTGCCGCATCACACAAAAAAGGAAGAAATGATCTGTAAACTGGCACACTGATGTGCTACTTGACTCATGAGATGGCTGCTTGCCTTGGTATGCTGAAAGAAGGTTTCTGTGTTTTGTTTTTGAATAAAACATGCCCAAGTCACCATAAAACTCACCACAAGCCTCCATTACCTAGAGCATCAACAACAGGAGCCTAGTGGCACACGCTTAGAACGCTTGCAATCACTATAGGAGAAAGCATGAGTAAACTTTGTTTTTATACAAAACTGAAAAGAATCCCTTCCCGCCCCTCACCCCTCCCATAAAAGCCCAAACAAAGAAACTTTTTTTTTTTAAGTTTCATTGACTAGTGTGGATACATTTTAGGTGTTTTGGTATCACTGCAACTAGGGTGATCAATTTTTTCCTTTCTCAAAAGAAGGGATCCTGTCATGCACCCCAGGATGTGCAGTGAAGCCACAAACTTCAATTCTGCATAGCAAATTCCATCCCAATTCATAAAGACAAATATAACAATCTTTCCCTGTTTAGCTCAACTTCTGTGAGCTCTGAGATCAGGATTAATCAACTACATCTACTATAGCTCTATTAAATAGAATATCTTGATTCCTTAAAACTGTTAACACTTATAATCTTGTGATGAGGTTTTTCTCTATACACACTGTAGGCCATCAAATGTTTACTTTTTTTTGTTTTTGTTTTTGTTTTCTGATTTTTTTTTTTGCTGCACCAAATTTAAGGTTGCCCTTTCAGGCAAGCAGTGGTCTCTAGCTGATAAAACATTTCCTTAGTGGATCACAATAGCTTCTAAAACTGCCTTTCTAATAAAGGCCATCAGAGAGGTAATACTAAACTGCATTTGCCAAATAAGAATATGAATTGTATAAAAGCTCATATTCCAACCCTAGGTCAAATGGCAAAAGTTCTACAAAGTTGGTTTCCATGTTTGTATAAAAGCTCCGACTGATTTTATGTATTTTACTATGAAATTACCTTTGGGTCTTATAATCAGTACACCACTACTCAGGAATGTGCAAATGATTTTATACAGCACGATGCTAGTACCGCTCTGTACGATAGTAAGGTTTTTTTTTTCTTTTCTAAATGGAAAAAAAAATATCCCTAGTTAGAAATAAACTGACAAATTTACATTCTCCTCTCTTAAAAAAGTAAATAAAATAACATTATTCAAAATGTGAATTAGCTATAAGACATACAATTACATAGATACATATCAATACAGCACATTCAATCTGCCAAAAAAATTAATGATTACAAAGCCAGTACAGATGATGCAGTATCAAGAGATGTATGTGCAGGGATTAGAGCATTCATAATTGCACTATTCCTACAGGCAGTCTGTGAAGTAAATTACAGGTGCTTTCTAGAGCAAGGAATAAAACAGTAACCTGTGTTGTTTGAGGCTGGGAGAGTAAAGAATGAGAACATTTCTTGACTTTTATGTGACTTTGGTACTCATCTAATAAGCTGTTAGTTCTCTCCTTCTCCTTTGTTATTCCAAAAAAGTGATGTAAATGGAAGGTCAGACTAGTGCCAAATACTACTAAGATTAGTATCATGGTCTAATTCTAACTTCTCAGCAGCCCTAGAACAATCGTGATTTATTTTCTTAAATCACATTTCAACTTGGGCTGCTGGTCAGAAGCTCACATGATACATGATACATGATACTGATACATGATACTTTTTGCATTTGTTGAAAAATTGCACATACAGAATTCCAAACATCTCTCTTAGCATGTCTGGTTACATAAATACATGTCTGATGGAACACTGTAAGGTTACTTTTGAGTTAGGCCCACAAATCTTCCTTAAATTCAACTTAATAAATCACCAGCTCAAGAAGGTGGTAAACTAGCAGTCACTTCCCCACCCCCCACAAATTAAAAGTTTCAGCATAATACTATCTACCACTGTTCTTAGCAGACTTACTTGAACTTAAATGGTGAGTTAAACTGGCTTCAGTAAAGAGACATAGCAGATTCCATGATAAACCACATAGGATACTTTTCTATACTGTGACTGACGCTCACCATGTGACACTGACACTAAGTAATGTGACCTCAGGGGCAAAGAGAAGAACGAACCATGAGAGTCAAATTTATTGTTACCACCTGTTTGGCAATTTGTGTTTCAGGTTCATTTCAGCCAGTCACCTTGGGCTTCAGCCCTACTTTTTTTACATTGTTAAGATGCTGGCTTATTAAGTTCTCCATGCATTTTGCTTTTTAAAAAAAGCCAACTTTGGCAACACATACCCAAAATAAAAATTATTTTAAAATTATGGCCCAAACACAATGGAAAAAAGGGGGAAAAAGCTGAAAAAAAAAGAGAAGGAAGGTAGACCGACCTATGGAAAGGTTCTGGGTAGCAGCCATTGAGGAATGTAGTGTCTGTTGGCATAGTATTTGGCATCTGCGATTTAAAGAGTTATAAAAATAAATAAAAAGAAAAAGAAGCAAGAAAGGAAGGACAATGGCACATTTCAAAAGCAAGGACTCCCTCAGTGTGTGTGTGCTCGTGCCCGCTGACATCCATGCATTTCTCTGAGCAATCCAACTGAGGCTGAAGGACAAAACCCCAAAGAAATGATGCTTAACCTTTTTATGGGCGCCCATTGACTTAGTCCAAAGTGAGACAAGACTATACATACACACATATATATGCACATATGCATATATATTAAAAGGCGACACTAGATGTGTAACCCAAGCAGAACATTTAAAATCATAGTAGTAATACATATAATCTTTCAGCAAAAACTACAAACTGTTAAATTAAGCTGATGTAAGATGGCTTGAATCGAATGACAGTGTCCTATCATTCGAGAGAGAAACTACTTACCAAGAATGGAACTAGGATAAAGGCCATTTTAATTGGGATGGGGGGATAATGAGGAAAGTGTAGACTAGAAAGAAGAGAAATCAGCTTTGTTTTGCTCAATAGAAAAGGAGAGAGAGAGAGAGAGTGAGAGAGAGAACAGCTTTTATATCTTTGTGAGTGCATGACTGAGAATTTAAAATACACTGAATCACAAGGTTTTGCCTAAAAAAAAAGATAGAGAGGAATGTGCTGGGACTGTACTTCAGCATCCTGTTTTCCTCTGAACAGTTTAAATAAAATCATAATATTTACTACAACTCTGTGGACACATTCACAGAGTCCAGGACGGCAATAAATTAGTATTATGCAAATTGTTTCCACAGAAATACAGTCCCTCTTGTATATCATGATCCCACCAGGGAAGGGAAGGGCAGGTTTCTGGGAGGCACGATTAGACCAGATTGTACTCCTTCAGGTTCAACTGGAGAATGGTGTCCTTGACGGCAGCAAAGACAAAGCGGATGTTCTCGGTGTCTGTAGCGCACGTGAAGTGGGAGTAGATAATTTTGTCACTGTCTGGGTTCAGGTCCACGAACATCTTCAGGATGAATTCTCGAGCTGCCTGGGCATCTCTCTGGGGTCCTGTTGGCCAAGAGAGGAGAGGGACAATTTGTTATCTTATTTGTTAATGTATTTATTCTATAGGCACACACTGTGTCATTGTTCATTAGGACTAATCTGCATTGCATATCTGGATCTGTTATAATAAGGCTCCCAACATGGCTGTGGTATCTCTTCTGACACTTTACTGACCTGTGTTTGTATGTTTATCTGTCCATGCACTCATCCACGCACAAAATGTGGGTAATTGCAAACAGATATATAGATGACTTTAAACCCAGGCTAAGTTTCTTCCTCCTTTCTAATTCCATGTTGATAGGGAGCTACAGAGACAGTGATTCAGTCAGAGGGGTAGCTTAATCCTGCCTCACTGGTTCAAGTATTTCAGCTCCATGATAAGTGTGCACAGACAGAGGCACGGCTGTCTCTCTTGTCAATCTGTGTGCTAAAGATTTGACATTATGGGCCATTTTACACTCCTGGGTTGAAATCTCAGAATAGAACACCTGTCTTTGGAGTTCAACTGTGGTTATAATGGTTCTCTGCAGTCTCGTTTCTATAGATATTGGTGATTCTGAGCACACTACATTACACAGTATTAAATTCACTATGCTTGATGCTCTGCACATTGTATTTTCTTAAATTTATCCCAGTTCTCTTGTGTCGCAAGCATTGTCCTTGATACTTCAAAAAAGGACTGTGTTACATTTATTTGAATAAATTAGAAGCTTGTATATAATTTTGCAGTAGATTCTTAGATATGACAGAGGCAGCAAAAGAAGAGGGGCTGGAGAGATGCTCAGCGGTTAAGAGCACTTCCTGTGTAAGCATGAGGGCCTGAAAGACTGCTCAAGTTCAATCTCCAGGACCCACATAAACAGTTATAACCTCAGTAACAGTCTGTAACCCTAGCCCTGTGGGCAGCAGAGACCCAAGAATCAATCACTCAAGCTTATTAAAAAAAAGGAGGGGGGGGAATCACTAAGAAACTCCTCCTCTGGAAAGAGTAGGTAGAAGAGTGATAGAACAGGACACAACAGATAGAGTGCATTTCACCAAATTAAAACTTTTGTTATCAAAGAACATTACCAAAAATCGAAAAGACAACTATCAGGATAAAATATTTGTAATTCATTTATGTAACAAGAACTTAGCATCTAGAATATATAAAAAAGCTCCTACAGCTCAACAGAAAGGCGAACAACCAGGCTCAGGATGAACCAATGACTGAACAGAGCCTTCTCCCAAAGAAGATATGCAAATAGCAAGAAGCATGGGAAAGACTCTTACCTCTGCTACTCATCCAAAGAAATGCCAATCAGAGTGACAATGAGACACTCCGCCCATCTCTTAATCCACTATAGTTGAAGAAGGGAGAAAATAGCTATTGGAGGATGTCAAGTTGTCTCTTTTGTCCACTTTTGGTGGGCATGTACAATGAATGGCCCAGCTACTTGAGAAGACAGCCTGGTAGTTTTCCAAAAGGTAAGATAAACTTCCATATTACTCAGCAATTGTCCTAGGCAATCTACCAGCAAAGAAATTCAGATCAGGGGTTTTCTTCTTTGTGTGAGAGAGCGGGCATGCACATGCCTGGTACATGAGTGGAGGGGAGAGGAGTTCAAATGTCAGTCTTCCCCTTCTACCTTGTTTGAAGTACAGTCTCTTGTTCACTATAGGACATGAGCATCCTGGGAATTAGCCTGTCTCTGCCTTCCATCTCCCTGTAGGCATGCTGTAATACAGATAGTTGATACTGCATCTGGCTTTTACCTGGGTGCTGGGGATCCAAATTTTGGTCCTCACACGTGTGCTGCCAGAGCTTTATTCACTGACCAGCCCTGAGAGCAGGGGTTTCTATAAGCAAATATTCTAATAGCCTTAGTCACAATTGCCAAGAGGTGGAAACAACCAAAATTAATGAATGGGGAAGACAAAGGTGGTATATACATACAATGAAAATTTTCTCAGCATAAAAAGGTTTTTAGTAGATATTAGATGTATGAAACTTGTAAAACATTGTTCTAAAAATAGTGTACCAGACATAAATATTACATGACTCCACTTATAAGAGGTACCTAGAATAGAAAGATTTGAGGCAGGAAGTAAATAGAGATTACTGTGTGCTACGGGAGAAGTGTTACTGCTCAATTGGAGTAGTGAAAACAGTTTGAATTATTGGTAATGACTGTATAGTATTACAAATGTAACTAACATTATGAATTGCATACTTAGCATTATAATTTAAATGTTATATATATTTTACCATAATTTAAAAAATTAATAATATGCCCAAACCATTAATTTGTATACTTTGAGTAAATTATATCATAAATCATCTTAATTAAGCAGTTTAGCACTTATTTAATAGATTATGATGAATATATTCATTTACAACGTGTAAATTAATAACATCAAAAACACCACCACCTTTCAAGTGTTCAGCACTTATGTCTATCACTGTTCTTTCCATTCTTGCAAATTAGTTCTATCCTAGCTATGGGTAAGAGCCACATTATCTACTAGTTAAAAGAAACCTTAGAGATCTCCATTGAGGGCCTAACCACCATTTCTAACAAACTGCATCCTGAGTTTCATACAGTTAACTTGAAATTTTTCAAATTAACCCTATTGGGACCTCCCCCACCCATGAGCTTACACCCAGCATGATCAGTGGTTAGATGAAAGAGCTATAGAAGCACAACAGTTTTCTTATTTGTACAGTTAACGAAAGTAAGGCTTGAATTCTAGACTTTACGTGCCTAGAATTGAACTTTCGGTAAATGCCTATGAAGGCTGCTGTCATGTTAAATAAAGTTCTACAATTAAAAAGCAGTGTTCTATGCAATTATTATAATGTCATACATAGGGTCAGGGAGCTGGTTCATCAGATAAAGGCCCTTGCTTTCAAAGCTTGCAGGCCCTGGTTCAAACCCACAGTACCAATATCAAACTGATTGCATAAAGTGGCACATCCATCTAGAGTTTGTTTGCAATTGCAGGAGGCCCTGGTGTGCCAATTCATTCTCTCTCTCTTTCTATTAAAAAATAAACAAATAAATAAAATAAATGTCATATATAATATTTAATGGTCTGTGTTTTTCAGTGTACTCTGGTTAACTTATTGGTTCCACAAAAGTACCAAAAATATTTAAAACCAGAGACTAATGGATTGCGAGGGCAGTCATTTTCATAAAAACATGGCTGTACTTTTCTCTTTGGGAAGGCAAAGACTACAACTTTATTTTTCTATTTACCCTGAAAAGTATCAGAGCTAGAGTCAGGATCACTGAAGTGCACTTAAAGTGTGAAATGTTTTTAAGCATAAATTATGTTATTTGAGTACACACAAACTATAATGAAATCATTAAGCTACCATAGCAGGAACAGAATTTCACAGTCTCTATGAACAATTCTGCAATTCAAGTCCATGCGGAAACAGTAATTTCCCTTCCTGAGGAGAAATACAGAAATGGCATTCATTATGATTTAGACCTTCTAAGTGTAGAAATGTGGAACTGTGAACTTTATTGGACTATAAACATGCTTATTACAAAAACATCACTGCAGTGGACCTAGATTTTTTTTTTCAGTCTTCACTCGTCTTACAAAGGCTGAGTCTCATGAAATGATGGCTGCATTTCTTTGAGAACAACAAACCCAGCTTCCTTTTCCTTTCAATATGGTTATATTTCCTATGGACATTTTGTGCACACTTTGGGAGGCTAACAGCTCAAAACCTTTTCAATTTCAAAACATAGGTGCCTATGGGAAGAAAATGCTTGTGGAAAAGGGAATCTGGGAAATGATTAATATTGCAGGAAGATGATGCAGAGGGGAGGGAAACACCCATCACAGAAGAAGGCTTTTCTTGCAGACCATCAACCACTATGTGGTGCCATGGCTGTGTCTGCTGCTGTGCTGGTAGCTGTCATTTGAGGAGGCTTTGGCTCAGTGGTTGACAATGCTACTTGTCCTTAGACAGGCAGGAAAACAAGGGACCCAAGGGCAGGGCTGTGTGTGGGACAGTCATTTTCTGTCGAGTCACCAAATCCTGGGTGTATGTGGGCAGGCACACACACTGATCTAGAGCAGGTTTGTCATGCCTACATTCTTCAGGTAGATCTTGTACTTAGGACTTGCTGAGGGAGAGTAGGTAAATTACACATTGTTCTACAGCCTCCTATGGAATACTGAGACAGTCTCAGGCCATTTATGATTTGCTTCCAGATTAGTGGCAAATTAACAGGAGTGAAAAACTGCTGCTATAGGATAAGAAGAGAAAGCACAGGCCTTTAGCACTAGGGTTTTTATCTCACAGGAAGCTTTAAAGCCACAGTGGTCTTTCATCTTAGAGAATTTAAAGGAGTATCGTTCCTAGGGAGAATTTGGAAGTACAAAAACAGTAGTGAATGGATATACCTGTCCTTAAAATTTTATGTTGATGATGTCATTTTGAAGGTCGGCACTTCTGCTGTACATTCTCCTGTGTAATAAACACCCTGGTTCTGCTGTGTCAGGTGCAAGGTTAAGTCACTTACCTATGACTTAGTCTTTTAAAAATATCTTTATTATCAATAACTAGATACATTGTATGAGCAAATCTTGCAATGGTCTTATTTTAATGGAGGAAGAAGCTAAGTAAAGATTAAAAACAAGCAAGCAAGCAAGCAAGCAAGCAAACAAACAAACAAACTTGCCCAAGGCAATGAAGCCAGTGAGTGGCAGAGCTCAAAAACTCTCAAAGTGTGCACTCTCAGTTACTGTCTGGACAAACCAAGACTAGCAAACTCTTCTATAATGAGCCAGAAACTAAATATTTTTTAAAAATATTTTATTTATTAATTTTCAAGCAGAGACATACAGAGAGAGAGAGAGAGAGAGAGAGAGAGAGAGAGAGAGAGAGAGCGCACACCAGGGCCGCCACCTTGTGGGTCTGGCTTATATGGGTATTGGGGAATTGAACCCAGGGCCTTAGGCACTGGAAGCAAGTGCCTTAACCGCTGAGCCATCTCTCCAGCCCGAGACTAAATATTTTACATTTTGCAGTCTACTTGTTCTCTGACTAGAACTGCCCAGTGAGGATGCAGCATGTGAATGTGCAGCCTCAGTTTGTTCTGTGCAGGTTTAAGCTTTACAGAGTAGTGGCTGGATGTTGATGTGACTAGTCAACAAGTGTTTCTCAGGATGGCATCTCTCAGTTTAGCTGAGGAATGGCAAGATCCATTTTTAAGGATGAAAAAGATAATGCAAGGCGATGGAACACTAGAGAAGTACTCCAGAGTCTAAGAGCTGCACTAAGAGTTACTGTCGCTAAGGACGGTGGGACCTCTGCCCCCAGTTTATAGTAATCTGTTTAGTTCAGCACTTCAATAGTCCAGCTAACCACAGGACTTTTTTTTGGTAAAGTTCCCCACAAGTAAATGGTTCCTGAATATTCACCATGTGCTAACCATCTTGTTAATATCAGCTTGTTACAGTCTACAGAGCATACTCTCATAAATTTGGTTCAAAGGCTCCCCAAAAATCAAGTGACTCTAATCATAATTCTATAGATAGGAAGTGCTTGAACTAGAATTTGAAGTTCAGAAAGAGTTCCTGCCTAGAGAGTGGCAGACGTGGGCAACAAAATGAAAGAAAGGGAAAAAAGAAACGACTGAAAAATGACTATATTATTTTTCCCCCTCTGATCTGGTTATTTCAAAACCTCTGAGAAGTTGTTTTTCCCATAACTGTTGGCATTAGGGGGATTACAACAATCCCCACCCCAGGGCAGGCTCTGTGGCTCTAGGGTCACACTGGCATTGGCTGCACAAGCCCTTTTCAGAGATGAGGCTTCCAGGAGCACCGACTTACCATCATATTCTGGGAAGTAGTCAACTAGGTGGGAATACATAATTTTCTCCTCTAGAAGATCTTTCTTGTTTAAGAACAGAATGACCGAGGAGTTCTGGAACCAGGGATAGGTGATAATTGTTCTAAAGAGGGCTTTGCTTTCCTCCATCCGGTTCTGGGAAAAAAAGAAAAGCAGAAAAACGAGTAAATTACTTGTTTCCTGAATCTGTGAGCTGGTTCATTTCTTGAGTACAACCCATCTCTTGTGTGCTTCCAATTTTTAAAGCTCTGAGTTGGGCATATCAAGATTTATATGCAAATGATTCATGGTTTACACTGGCTGTGATCATTATGAAAACTCGGGTTGGCAAGCAAAAGAGAATAATAATAAAAGTATCTGCTGAAATAACTTTTTGAGTTTGAAAGGAAAATAATCAGCCTGGACACTGACACTATCATAAATTTCCATCACAAATTATTTGTCTATGACCAAGATATGACTTCCTTTTGTTTTTAAGACTATATTTGCTTGAATCCTCACAATTAGCTCTATTTTAAATATTCAAAACAAAGGTACTTATTTATTTGTCCAAAGTACATCAGTATTTTCAGAATTATTACTATCAGAATCTATCCCTCCTCCCTCCCACCCACGTTCTTTTGTAAGCAGGTACCTGGGACCAGATTACAAATTGCTGTCCCTGTGTACACTTCTTCACTTGATCTTAGCCAAAAGGCAGAGAAGCTCAGTGTACACTTCTTATGTTTCAAAACATAAACAAAGTAACTACCTGGAGATAAAAGTCTATAAAGTTTTTTACTCCCCTACAATTGTAAGTGTGAAGCTATACTTCCGAGCCTACTTCAGTAACAGAAACCCGAGTGGATTCTCAAGGAAATCAGTCATCTTGTTGTTATAAAGAATGCTAATGGGCTGGGGAGATGGCTCAGCAGTTAACAGTGCTTGCTTGTAAGCCTACTACCCAGAATTTGATTCCACAGTACCCACATCAAACTGGATAAAAAGTGGTGCATGCATCTGTGATCTCAATGCACATATGGAAATGGGAGGCACAGTTACGGGAAATCAGGAGCTCATAGGTCAGCTAGACTGCTGTGACAAAAAAGAGAAAAAACAACCCCCAACCCAAAACAAGAAAAGACCCTGTCTCAAAAATAAGGTGGAAGGAGAGGACAAGTACCCTGAGGCTGTCTTCAGAGTTCCATATACACTGCACATACACACACAAGAAACAAATCAGCAAACAAACAATATGCTAATGAGAGTATGCCTGAGTCTATCACTCCTCACACTATTAATCAAATGCCACACGCCTCACAACGTCTTCCTTAGTACCAGCTCCTGCTCTTGCATATGTTCACACTCTTCTATGGGAATGCAGAGGATGCAGGGCCTCACATGTGGACACACTCGCTATTAAGGCTGCACTCTCTAACCTCTTCCCCTGGCCTCATATGCTATGATGGAGCAGTCCAGTGACCAAGAAGCCTGCTTGTACCCAAGTCCATCACTGCTCTGTGGTTTAAGCCATAGCACTGTGTCCACTGCCATGTGGAGTAGCTCAGACCTGGGCTGCCCCAGACCTGGAGAAGCTTCTATTCTCTGACTTGTGATAATCAGTTTAGCTAAGCTTCTCACAGGATTGTTGTTGGGCACTGTGTAACAGAGAATACTACTTTCATGAAGAATGTGGAAAAGGGCTGATATAGCCTCAAAAGCTTCTAGTAGCCACCTTGAAAATGGACAGAAAAAAAAAAAAACAACACATGCCATATGCACGTGTTTGCTCACTCAGGCCATGCACAAACTAGACCTGCCTGTAGACAGTTTAGAAACATCAATCAGTAAGCACCTTTTAGTTTTTGCTAGATCTGTGCATATTTTTCTGACTTTTATTATGTAACATATTTCCAGCTGACATACCTGGTTATATTTGTCTTCCATTTTGTAAAATGTATGAATGAATATATCTGAGGAATGACTATTAATGTTGGGGGTTCAAGCCACTAATACCATCTGCTTAGATTCTTCCTTCTTACCTTAGAATGTCCTCTACTTCTCAAAGCGCAGGGCTGCACAATCTAAGAGAACTCCTCTGTATAAACTCGGACCTGTTCCAGGAAACTTCCAGGAAACTCGCTCACCCAGTATAACTTTCTAAATTCTGAGGATGCCTTGCTCTTTTTTTTTTCTGTGAAGTGCCAATTCAAATCAAATCAAAAAGCCATGCTTCTTAAGAGCAGATCTTTACCAAAATCAAGTAATTTTGTGCTTAGATGATTAAATATTGATGAAGCACAAAGGCTAATACAACATAAGATTACATCATGGCTCCAGAGACAGTTCATTTAATTGCATATACTTCTCTCACATAAATGATACACGCAGACTTTAACTGTATCTTTGCTATCCACATGCCTTTGCTTGACTTGCTTTTTGAAGACAGTTTTACTATGCCTTAGCCTGCTGAGTGCTAGGATTATAAGCATGTACTTCCATAACTGCCTTACATTTGACACCCGAGTACTAAACTCAGGAAGCTCTCTTGTGAGCCTAACACAAGGTCAAACAGATGACTGCTTGAGCTGGCACTCTGCTCAGTGCTGCCTCTCAAGGCCACTCACTTCATTCACCTGTCCTATTGAAGCTTCAGCAAAGTGCTGATGAATTGGGGCATGAAACAGAGGAAGTCTTTACATCAGTATGAGGCTAGAAAGCAAAAAGATGGCCCTGAACCTGGGATTCAGCGTTTGCCTATCTCAAGGTTCCTAGATGAGGCCGATGGTGCTTGCTGAGCCTTGACAGCAAAGAGGACAAAGCAGCAGCCAGCACCTCGATTTCACAAGAAGCACAACTTGATTACCATCTGTCTGTGTCCTACAGGAAATGTCTGTGCTGCTGGCTTTCTTCCTTTCCTTCTCTTAAGGAGTTAAAATTCTGACTTTATGCAAATTATGAAAATTTCTATGCCCCACCCCATCCAGGAGAAAGTATTTTGAAACCAACATGCTCTGTCTCAAAGCTCTGGCTAAATCCTAAATGCACTGAGATTTTCACAATGCCTTACAGGTAGTGGAGTGTACAGATTGTGAGGCATGAGCTAATCTACTGGGAAAGCCCAAAGCTGATGAAAGAAGAACACATCCCAGCAGACCTTGTGGCACTTGCTTTTTAGGAATTTTATGGGGAGGGAGGTTTCAAGGAGGAAAACAAAAGAGCAATGTATGAGACATTGGTGTGAGCAATGTTTAAAAAACAGGTTGTTTAATCTGAAGACACGGCAGCCTGGGGGGGTACTAATCACACAAGTCCTTTTCTTAGGGTATATAGTAGTTGTAAAATATATGTTTCACTTTCTCAAGAGCAGGGCTCCTTGTTCACAGGATGACCTGGCCTATACCTGGGCACAAGAAGGTTTCTGACTGTCTGTCACTTGATCCACCACTTCTGAATCCAATTATGCATCTGACAAAGCTGGAATAAGGGCAGAGGTCTTGGCTAGTCCATGACTCCATTCTGGACAAAGACCACGAGCATGCTGACCATGGGCATCTGGTTTATGGGAAGTGACCTCCTTGTTCCCTGTCTGCAGCTGCCAGCTGGATGATGTGGCTCAGGACTGACCTCCCTGCAGGGTCGTCAGAGAAAACCCTGATCAAGCTGGTAACTCAAATCTCAAAAGCTTTTGTCTTAATAAGTATTGCTCCTGCTAGCACATGATTGGCTAATGTTGCTCACAAATTAAAGCCCCAGTTCCAGCCTGGCATTCACATTCATGGTAGAACAGCCCAATCTGGGTAACACTTTGATTTGAGCACCTCTACAAAGACTATCTTCTATAGATCCAAGAATCCCATGTCACCACCAGCACTTTACTAGGCTGACTTGAGGCCCACAATGCTCCTCCAGCTCCTAATCCCTCAAGGACCTGGTCAACAACTCCCCCAAGCCACCCTTCTCCAGGCCTTCTTCCATACTTCTGAGGAGACAGTGCTTGTGACAAAGCTCCTAGACAGATGAATGAGACCCCACAAAGAGAACAGAAGAGCAAAAGCAAAGGAAAATGTCCACCTTTCACTCTGAAGGGATCTGGGAAATGATGAATGAAATCATTCACTAGGGCTCTAGAACTCAGAACTTGTAAGGAAATTTTTCTGTTCTGGGTCTAAGAAATATCAAGGGATCACTCAAGTACACAGAACCAGGATGTAATGACTGGCTTTCCTTCTGGCTTGTGTGCAAACATCCCCCTGCTCTAGGAACAGGCTTGAGCCAGTTGACAGTCCTGCTCCCTAACTGGAAGATAGCTTTCATAGGCTAGAGTCTGGCATAATGAGTTACCTAAGAGCCTAGTAGGACAATATTTCATGTCTATCACTTTACAGCTCTGCTGTTCATGGGCTGTGTTTCCTAGTTGGTACTTCCCTCTATCAAAGGCAACATGAAACAAGAGATTTTAACACCACTTTCAACAGCTTTTTGTAACTTCCTTATTTTGCTACCTTAAGTAAGTGCTTGTTTTTTAAGAGCAAATTGAGACTGATACCTTTAATACTTTTACTTGACACAAGCCAACTACCTCTGATACCTTCTGACCATATTCATAGCTTAATAAGTCATACTGACTCACATTCCCCAGAAGATTTAGAATGAAGCCCTGAAATGCAAAACTAGATACCGAAGAAACAAACAGGCAGAATGTCAAATCACATCATCACCAAGGGCCTGGCATTTATCTGTGGAATGTTTTCAGCCCAGGGTCTATTGCCAGAAGCAGGATGGACCCCAGAGTGCAGTGATGCCTTGTACTATGTGAGAGACACAGAAAGTGAGCGATCCACAATGTCACCATATGATGTCAGAGCGTGTTCATGAAATAAAAGGGAAAAGGGCAGTTGATCATGCTTCACAATATTTTTTAACCCTAATTTTCAGAGTTACAGGTTATTACAAAATCTGCCAGTTAGACACAATGCTCATTTTATACCAGGCTGCAAGGCTCCTTGCATGCACTGCACATGATAAAAATCTTCACACAAGGTATATCAGCATCATTTCTGCTTAGGAAATTGACAAAAAGAAGAAAGAAAGAAAATAAGAAAGGAAGAAAGAAAGAAAATCATAGGATTTTATGCTTTGAAAATTCACACATGATGGCATTTTTAATACCACTCTTCACTTCTAATTGTTCTAAGCTTCACTATTTCTTCTCAGACATGATCATTCAATAAAGACATCTCAAAATTATTTTATGGGAAATCATTATTTTAAAAGAGCAAGGTGAGTTGATTTACTTTCATTTAATTACTTTATGTAAAAACCTGTGAATGTAAAATTTATATTAACATCATTACCATTTGAAGCTTATCAAACATTAAATCATAAGAAAACTTAAATCCCTTAAGAAGAGACCAGGAGTGCATTCCCTCAGGTATTTATTTCATTTATGTATGACTACTGGGTAGACCCATTCAACAACCCAAAAGATAGTTTCAAAGCCTCATGAAAGCCATCTGCAAGCCTGTCTTTTGCAAATCTCTTTCCTCCCTTGATGATTTAGGATAAAACTGTGCTTGGCTTTGCATCTCCAGCAGCATCGCACTGTTGAATGTCCTCTCTGATGTCAACATTGTGATTCAAAACATATTCTTTGCCAAACTCCTGGTAGGGAAGGGGGAGGGATCCAAGTCCAGGAATTTTTCAGAACCCGCAGCCTGAAAATGTGCTGCTCGTAATCTGGAAAGGAGAAGATACTGCAGTGGCAGTGCGGTCCAGTGACAAAAGGGCAGGCTGAGAGCTGGGGACTTTGGCTCGAAACACTACTCTGTTGCAAATGCTGTGTGACCTTGGGCAGGGGGTTGAACCTCTCTGAGCCTCTGTCTTAACATATCCCCCAGGGTTTGTGAAGTGAGAATAAGAAAATGCCTGTAAAGCACCTACTATGATCTGATCACATGGGCAGCCACCAACACAATGTCAGAATCTCTTGGTGAGGCCTTCTCCTGATCTCAAACCTCTGGTCCAACAGGAATACCAGTGAAATCTTTCCATTCTGTAGACCTGCACATTTATTTATCTATCTGTGATTCCAAATCCAGGCACACACAATTAAGAAACAAGAAAATCATGCAGGCCTGTTTAAACTACTCAGGGAAAGAAAGCGTGTGTCTTCCTAATATTCTCCACATGCTAAAGGGGAGTATCTTTAACATCTCTAAAAATGCTCAAAACTCCATCCCAGAGCAAAACAAGAAAACACAAGATGTATTATATAAATGGAGAGGTTGGGATGAAAAATAATTAACTTCCCAGCCATCCCCTTTTTCCTACCCAGATCAGACAACAGGAATGGAAATGATAAGGACACTAGACTCAGCTGAACACACAATGTTTCCTCACTAATTTTCTTAGTCTTTGCAAATCTTTGCAAGTGATGATTTGAGATCACAAGTGGCACAGCCTCTAGGCTGGAAGATAGTCCGGAAGGCTTTTCTATGACAGCTTCTGCATATGTGTCAGCATAGTCCACCTGCCCTGGATGTTTAGAGAAGCAAAGAAACAGAGCATATTTGCCTATTTCCTCCAGCTCTAGGGTTTCTTGACAGATGAGGTCAGCTGAGGCCTTTGTAAGGTGAATGCAGTAAGCCAGGGGAAAAGTGGGGGAAAGAAAACAAGTATAAAAGAAAGCTCAATGAGAACCAGAGAAGAGGGACACATGCACATGAGGAAATAGGACACACATGTGATTCTCTGACTCCCACGGTCCGAGGACTGAGAGAAGATGGAACCACTTTCTTTAATATCTGCCATTCTAGTTCAGTCACGAGGCCAACCAAGCTCTATTTTACAACATCATTCTATGTGTCCTGTCCTACCTTTATATGATGGCTAGAGTGATCTGAGGTCAACCTTGTTTTATACACAGAGATCCCCTTACTTACTGTGGATTAAGATGCTTATCACCCTTTGTATATTGACTTTTAAATCATTGAACTTCCCTGCTCTCCTTGTTTTCCACCCACATCCATCAGTCTCTGCCATCTCCTTAGGGTAGTTTAGCTCAAAACTCACGAGACCATCTCATTGCTCTCTGATGTGACTGATGTTTCATGACCAAAATAACTGTCCCTGACTACCTTTAGAAAATGATTCTGTCACTCCTATGCATAGTCACTTCATTGTTACTTTTCTCCCTCCACTAAATATCTAGGAGCTAGGTAATTTCCCTTAATCAATACCCTGGGTATTTCTCCTATACTAAATCTCATGGTGCCCATGGTTTCTAAGTTAATGGCTATAGCTTCTGTTTCCACTGGAGCAAATTGGAATAGACATACATTTTGCATAATGAAGGTTAAAGACAGACATTCAGAGTTTAGTTAGAAAAACAAATTACTTAGTATTCAAACCTAAGGCCCATATTTATATAAAATATTACTTCAGCAACTACCAAGTGGCGGAACAATACTGCACTGATCCAGTTCATTAAAAGTCAAAGAAACAATTACACAGACCTACATAGTGTGGCCATTTAAAGAAGACTGGAATTATGGAGCCTAGTGGATGCATTTGCACTGTGGCACGTCCTATAGGCCCAGTTTGGCTGGGTAAGCACCTGCTCCCATCTCATCTTAAACAATCGGCCTAAAAAATATCTTATTTGCTGAAGTTCATTTAACAGCTCTGCTAGATCTAGCTAGAACCATAGACATAAAAAGAGGAAAATACAAATGACTCTGTAGGTCCCAATGATTCCTTTCCTAAAACACCACTAGCCAAACCCAGTGAATGTGCAGGGCTAGCATCAGGGCGCCCAACACTGAGAGACCCTGCTAGATCCAGAATGGTAACCAGTTCCCAGATGGTAGCATGTGTAGTGCTGAAAGGCACTACAAGAGCTGCCAGGGGAAATTGCTCAATGATATTTGGAGAAGGCAGAGGCCACTGATATATAATTCAGACTGTTGTCACAAGAATGCTAAACACACTGCATATATAGAAGAGACCAGCAAGTCAAGAAGTGATTAACTGTGCAATAGTGGCGCCAAACCAAAGTGGGTAATCAACAGCTTACTGATTGGCTAAGAGATCCACCCAATGACAAGGAACCCTTAACTGGAACTGGGATCCACGGCAAAATCCTATGGACACACCAAGAACCTGGGCTCCAAGGGAAAATTCCCACTACTACAGCATTACAGAGAGGCTACACCCATTAGAATCTTGCCAAATTAGCAATGTGTGTCTCATTTAACCTATACTGATCTCATTCTCAGATAGAGATTCTGGTTATATTTTTCAGAAGGCAGCGAGAGAGCTGTGGTCAACCCAATTCCACCAACAAACCATGGGACGATGGCTGACATCCTGGGAAGAAATGAACCATCCCTGGCCTATTACGTAGGTACCAAATGAAACCTCTGAGAAAGTGGCGAGATAAACACGAGACCTATCACCACAGCAAGTCAGATAACCCATGAAAGGTCAATGGAAACAGACACCAACGATACCCAACATAACCCAAAGCAAAAGTTCAGAGATACTTAAGATCTCAACAGTAAAGCAGATTTAAAACTCACCCACCATGACTCAGGGAACTGTGTGGAAGAGGGGGCAGAGGGGTTGTAAGAGTCATGGTGGGGAAGAATATCCAGAGACATTGCCCCCCATCAGCAACAACACACAAAGGGCGGGGGGACTGGCTACCTCTAGAACAATTCATAACCTCTTACCCCATGGACTGATCCAGTATGCCCACTGAGGAGAATCCCCAGTGGATTTGGGGCAGGGAGGAGGGAAATGGGAGTACCATCATAAGATTTGCTCCAGGCAGGCCTTGAAGATTTTTTAGCCTGGTTCTATTCTCTGATCACTTTCTCTCCTTCCTGCTGGTGTGACCACGTGATGCCAGGTGTCTACTCTTCCTGTGCTTCCCTACCATGACAGAGTTCCCCTCAACATAATGATCTCAAACATACCCTTCTGATCGGATGTTTTGTCCCAGCAATGGGAAAGTAACTGATATATTAACCCTTGTATTGTTTACAGTATTACAAGCAACAGTTGTTTGGGTGGCTGGGGAGCTGATTCACTGGGTAAGAGCACTGGCTGTATGAGCACGAGGACTTGAACTTGATCCGCAGCAGCCATGCAAAAAGCCAGACATGGGTGTGCATAGATGCCTGTAATCTCAGAGTTGAGGGGGGCAGAACATGACGTTCACTGAGACTTGCTGGTCAGGTGGAAGGAGACAGTGCCTTCCAAGTTTAATGAGAAACCCTGTCTAATGGACTTAAGACAGAAAAGCCAAATGGAGGAAGACACCTGCTGTCTTCCTCTCAATGCTTCGGGCATATTGAGAGGCATACACACATGCACACACCACACAAGCTGCTTCTTAAATTCAACCTTCCCTAAAAGTAAAAAACGAAAATCAAGCAATCAAACAAACCTACCTGCCTCTTCCTAACAGCCTTAGTTCTAATGCAGTTTTATTTAATTAGCAAATACTGACAGGATCTTAATAAGAAAAATTAAATCTAAGTAAGTTGTTGGTGATTAAATATAACAATAGTAATTTTCAGGCCATCATCACTAGAAAAAGAAATAAAAGGTGTCAGTCAAGGTCATTTCCAGATGTTATAAGACTCCGACCCCATCACCCCTATTCTTTAGCCAAGTAGAACAACTTGATCTTCCCTGGATATACTCATATTTGTTTTTAATTTATTGCTTTATTTTACCTATTTCTTGAAGCCTTTCAAGTCTCCAAGCTGGAAAATCAAATTCCTCCCTCCTTGGAAATTAATTTGTGACATTAACCTCCACTACTAATATTATTACCATGCCAACCCCAGCAGCCTTCAGAGTTTAGGCTGTGTCTTCATCCTATGCTCTCTCCCAACAGCCAAATATTCTCTTGCTGTGGCAGGGGAACAGTACACTTGTTGGGGAAATGGACCCTTCCAACAAGGGTGAGAATGAGCATGTATTTAAATAATCACAGCATCAGCACAGGTTAGAGAGCACAGTAACTCTCAGTCTAGTAAGTGGAGACCCAGTAGTGCTTTGCTTTTACAAGTTTCTTTTGCTGCATTCCTATAAAAGCCTTTGCTAGGAACCATCATGTACAGGCTAAGGCTCCAGTAGCACCTGCTCTCAGTAGAATTTAAACATGGGGTGAAGTTACTCCTTACACTGTGGCTTTTGGAAGTCATTCTCAGCTTTCTTTACAGTCCTGCCCTGCTTAGATATGTAATAGTTTCACATTTTCTCTTCACCTATTGTCAAAACAGTAGCAATGGATTCCTTAACTGAAGATGTGGGCCTCACATAATACTGTATAAAAACTAACTCTACATGCATGTGGTATGTAACCAGTAAAATAAGTAGATGCCATAATCTCTATGTAAGAAACATAAATGCAATATCCTAAGGTAGCTGAGCAGATTTCAAAAAAACGAGTGAAGAAGACATCTGAATAACTCTGTTTAGCCTAGAAGTAAGTGGAACTTTCTAAGGGGAATGGCAGAAAACTAATCAACACTCAGAGTAATGCTGCCCCCCTGTGGACACCAGCAATTACAATCACTTCCTGTAATTTCAAATAGATGGCTGCAGCTGGGGCAACTAGGAAACAATGCCAGGAACAGAGACCTTCAAAAGAAACCACCCAACCAATCCATCAGCCAATCAGTGAACAGATCACTGAGGCAGTTAATGCATCTATCAAGAACTACAGCCCTGCCAAGAGAAATATACAAATGAATCCAACAAGGTATCCATGTTCTCAAAAGTGGTTGCATGTGTGTTTGGGATGTGTGACTGACTTGTCCATTAAAGAGTACTTAGAGAGCTACCACCCTTGGAATGGCAGGACAAAAATGAGTTCCTTTAAGGAAGTCTTAGATCCACAGAAGGATGGAGGACCTCATTACTTTTCAACCTGTGATTCTGGCCAGCACTTGCTTGCTGATGAACTGTCAAGTAGATAACACAACTATGGCACAGAAAGATCTCCAGGTGAAACTGCAGTCAATGCTCCATGGGAACAAAGGCAGGCAGAAGCATTCGAAAGTGCAACGGGAAAGGTTGACACGAAATCCTGGGTTTCACAGAGAGCCTGGCCAAGAAAAGGATCTATTAAGTCAATAAAAGCTACAAAGTATCTCATTTTTTTTTGCTGTATCTTGCCCTCAGCAGGCAGAGCAGGAACTCAGTGTTTGCCAGGGAGAGCTCAAGATGATTGGTGTGAATGGGCGCTTTCCACTCCCACCCAAGCATTAAGGGGTAAAGCTTGGAGGGAACCAACGCCTTTACAGCAGGTCCAACTGCAACCTGTAGAGGCCAAACCAGATCTCGCTCTCAAACCCACAAAGTGTTTTGGGAGAAGCCAAGACTAGACTTTGATTTCTCAGCCTTTGCTCGGAGGTTCTATGCTCTGTTGTTTGGTTAGGCAGATCTGACAGATGGTAAGCTCCTAACCCTGGAGTTCTTGTGTAGACTGTTTCTATGCTAACTATTCAAATTCAGTGATTTCACATTTGGGACAATTTCTAAATCTGCATTCTTCACTCTTAGCCCAGGCCGTCCTTAACTCAGTGATCCTCTTATTTTAGCCTCCTGAATACTGTGATTAATTAATGGCCAGTGCCACCACTTTCAGCTTCAATTACCATTTTTTAGATGAAAATTTAGTTGCCTTCCTTCAGTAAGGAATTTTAAATAAATGCATAGGGGAAAGGGGACTATATGTTCAATTTTAAAGTTATATTGATGATGCAGGATTTGGGGGTTCAGGAGAGGTCTCCCAAACTTATGAACACCAATTTTATCCTATTTTAACAAATAATTGATTAAAATGTACTCAAGAAGGTAAATTATGAATTACTGAGTTTAGGGAGAAATCACCAATTGTGGGATTTATTTAAGGGAAATTGGGGTCTAGGAAAAGTCTGAAGCAGAGTCACAAGCACATGGAAGAGGAAACACATTTGTGTGGAAGACAAAGCATGGTTCATGAGGTTCATTCAAAAGAAATGGAGGTCTGGGAAGAGGCTGGCACAGAGCCACAAGCACATGGAAGACAGGACCTAGGAGCCTAGATAGGGCGATTTAGAAGAAGCACACACTTGTGTGGAAAGCATAGCACCTGCCCTGAGCCTCCCCATGGAGAAAAGTTAAGAGTAAGTGGTGACTGTTTAAGAATAGAGAAAGAGTGCCAAGACACTGAGAAATGGGTAGAGTTACACCCATGGCTGGCCCAAATCTAGAGAAATTACACAGGTAGCAGGCCCAGAGTTTAGAGGAAATACCCACATGGTATATCGAGAGGGTAAAGAAAATAGACATGTTGTGGACTAAGAGATCAGAGGATAATTATACATGTAATTGAAGTGACAAGTTACCCCAAAGCAAAAACCAGAGGCAAGCAGAAAATCTCCCAGGCCTAGAAACAAAGCTCTGCTCTCCCTACTAAGTGAAACTTCCATGTATCCAGGCAGAGATCACAGGGCAGAGAGAGGACAGAGGTAGAAACAGCATGGACAAGCCTTTAGAGTAGACTGGAATGGATTCTTTCATCAGATTCAGGTATGCCAGGGAAGACTTCATTGGTTTGTAGATTCAAAGGACAGACCCCCAAAGGCCAGCCCACCCAGGTACTATTAAGATTGGAGGCAGCAGGGGCGCTACAGCTGCTGTGGATAAAACTGGATCAGACAATTTCCATCCTACCAAGGTGGGGTGGCATCTTCTGGCTCTCTCTTTGGGCTCTTCCCAAAAAGAAGCTAGCTTTCTTCTGAGTCTCCTTCAGTGTTATTCAGGCATACGTGTTTGTTCTTCAGGTGACCATTCGGTGGGGTACATGTACATATACATGCACAGGCACACAGGCACGCGCGCACACACACATACACATCTAGGTAGGAAGTGCTCTGGTGGCTTTCTGAGTACTGATGCCTTCACAATGAGCACACTCTTTTTAATTGTAGAGCAAATAACATTTCATACAGTAAGTAAGAGGTGCCTGACATCAGATAGACCCAAGTTTAAACACAGTTCCCAGAATTCTCAGGAACATGTTGATCTGATTAGAAATAGAGGAAGGGCATACAGTGCTCATGAAAGAAGCACTACTTTTTCCTTAAATACCAATTTAGACTTTCTGATAACTGTAATTATTATTCATTATGTTTCCTAAATCCATCCTTGCACAGCATCAACAGCAGACTGATGGGCAGTCTTCCTTGAAACACCAAGGTACCTGAATGCAGTTCACCACACAGTGGGGTATTTAACACTACATTACTCTGTGTACTTATTAAATGGAGCTACAGTTTCCTAATTTGAAGCAATAAAATACAGTCTCTAAAAACTCCCATCATGATATATCTTTAAAATCACATTCTCTTCTTTGTCTACTGTGATTTTCTTATATGCTAAAGTGAAGGGAAACCGTGCTCTTAAAAGCAAAATTTCATTCTTTTCTCACAGCCTCAATGAGTAGAATACTATGTTAGAGAAGGGTGAAGAGGACCCTGCCTCTGTTGAGATCAGCTGCATAGCTGGCTGCTGTGTCTGTCTTGGGAAGCACTGTATTGCCACAGGCCACTCACTTGAGTGCCACCTTGAGGGAGCCAGGAGAGGGACACAATCTCATCTAGCACAGCATTTCCAGCTCTTATGGACAAAAGTTTTCAATGGACACTTGCTTGTATACGCCTGTGTTTCTCAATGAAATAAACTGGTGCTTTAAACATATTATATCACTTAACACTCACATCACACTCTCAATGAGTAAGTTATTTTCTTTTAATGATCTCAGTAAAAAGCAAACACACTGCTGAGCTACTCCTCTGTTCTGTTGTAATCACACTGCTAGCATATATTGACGTATGTTAATAGGATTTTGATGGCCGATGCAGTGTGGACCTGCATAGTGGGCATGTTATGACCAACAAATGGCATTTTTCTCTAAAAATGACCTGCACAGGAGTTAGAGAACAAGAGAAGTCCTTTATAGCAAAGAATTTTTCACCTGCCAGGTGGGACAAATTAGAAGACCTTGTAGAAAATAAATGGTATGGTTGTGGACTTCTGAAAAGCTAAAACTGCAGACAGCAACCTGCCCAGAATTCTGATCAAGCTCCACAACATATGGTCCTTCCTTACCTGTCAGGGGCTATTTTCCAAGACACTCCTTGATGCCTGAGAACTTAGCTTATATATACTTTTACACAGGCTGTGATCCCTAATTTGAAAATCTGAAATCTGTAATGGTCTGAAGTCCAAAAACAATTTTAGCACCAACATGATGCCACAATTGGGAAATTCCATGCCTGACTTCATGTAACATACTGCAATCAAAATACACTAAAATAGTGTATAAAATTATGCATATACAATAAATGAATTTCACAATTAGATTTGGACTCCACCCCAAGATATCTCATGTATAAGCAAACATTCTAAAATTCTTAACAACAAGCAGCACCAAACCCTAAGTGCTAGTCCAGCAGCAGTCTCAGCCCTGCAGCATAAAACAAAACATGTAACAACCAAGAACAAAACCCTTGAAATCAGAAGTACTAAGGGTCCTAAGCATTCCAGTTAAGGAAGATTCAACCTGTATATATGTAGTAATGGTAACACCTAACTTACAAATCAGGCACAGTAAGAGATTAACAATGATAGTGAATTGGAAGAATTGTGATAGGAAGTTAACTGAAACTTACTGAGCTGCTTATATCTGGAATTTTCAGTTTAGCATTTTTGGACCACTATTGACAGCTAACAACTGAAACCATCGGAAGAGAAGCATGGACAACAGGGGACCACTGTAATCTACCCGAAGCTAGAGAAAAGACTGCCCAGGCAGATTCCATGGGAAGCACTGTAGATGCTTAAGGACAGGTGGTCTAGTTCTTACCAAGGGAAGGCGAGCCATTGCAGCCATGCTGGGGGAATGGTGGAATGCTGCTCCCAAAGCTACAAGGAGCAGAGTCACTCTATTGAACCAGAAGGCTTCTTTAAAAGATGACCTATACTCTTTAAGAAACGATGCTTCAGGATTTTCTTTCTAGAGTCTAAGTAATAAATTCTTCAAGGAAAAATTTACTTGAGGGAATAGTGGCCTCACTTCCCCTCCACAGTTCTGAACTTCATGCTTCCTCATCAGTGAAATGAGAAGGGAAACTAAAATCCTTCTGACACTACAACTGTATGATTCATCTTTATTCTACTTCCCATGAAACCTAGTCAATCCCCCCCTTAGAAGACCTCTTTATTGTGCCTTCTGAAAGCCTGCTCCGTATTTTCCCGTTCACTGATAAAACTCTGTTCTAGCTTCTGCCATGTACCAGAGATCAAAGTCTAAAATTAAAGTAAGCTCATATCCACGAGTTCAGGTACTAGTCTCAGCTGAGTAGATTTTTGGAAGGCAAAGACTTCCCATGGAATTGTTCCAGTGAAATGGAACCTTAGAGCTAAGACTTTTTGGTTCTAAAACATAATCATGTTGAAATTGTGTTAAACCCTCTTCCAGTACATGAGGAGCTATCCCCAGGAGCAGTATAAACAAGGCTTCAACTTTTAATTTTTTTTACTCAGTTCAGGAATCATGTTCAGGGATCTATGAAAACACTCACAATACAGCCTCCCACCTTCTGTGTTCCAGAGCACTCCCACCATGTCTCAGATGCTAACTGAGAAAGAAGCATGTCTAACCACAACTGCATTCCTGCCAGTTGCAGCTGCAACTAAGTGTTCAGCAATTTCACTCACTATAGTAAATAATGTAATAATATGATACATTTTACCTGTATTTTGATACCCTCTAAATATGCTAAATCCAAGAATTTCCCTCAAATTCTAAATTAGAAAAATTCTAAAGAGGTAAAAGCATTAATTGTCCCAACTATAATATTTCTTTATTAAACACTTAGTGTAAAAAAAAAAGCCACACAAAAGTCAATGTCAAAGAAAAGTTCACCTGGAAACAAACAAATAAAAAAAAGTACAAAGGGTGGTGTTCTTGTGCTGTGTGACCATCTTAGTTCTGTGTGCTGTGGCATTCATGGACATCTGCTTTTAGTTTTATCTTTACATATCTTCAAATTAGCCATTCCTTAAATAGCCTTTCCTCTTATATAGACTGCTTATGTTTTAAACATGAATTTCCTTAAGGTTACTCAATATAGGCATCAACATATATGGGTTAAAAAAATGCACTGAGCCCTGAACAACATTACAAGTGGTCTAAACATAGCACATCACAAAATATACTGTGCTGAGTGTGGTGGCACATGCCTATTTTCCCAGAATTCAGAAGGCCAAGGCAGGAGAATCCTGAGTTTGGGGCTAGCCTGGGCTATATAATAAGACCCTGATTCAAAAACAAAAAAATCAGAACAAAACCCTAAGAATAAAAACAAGAAGAAACACACACACACACACACACACACACACACACACACACACACTTCAAAGCAATATCAACAAGAAAAAAAGATGGATGTTTAGGTGGCACAAATTATACTTACAACATGTCTATGTTTCAGTGGTTACTTAATTCTGCCAAAATTGCACATTTTGAATTTTTAGATTTAGTATTTAAGTGGGAGTGAATGTCCCTGGAGGCCACAAAGCTAAAGGACCATGGCAGGAGGGGTTAGAACTCATGTTGTAGGAAAGTAAAGGGGGGTTACTAGGGGTAGAAAGGTTTACGTGGGCATAGATGAGAGAAGAAAGTGGTAGGAAGAATAAAGAAAAACTAAGGACTAAAACTAAACTACTGCTTTGTAAGCTAATTAAAAAAAAAAAAGAATGTGAATGATAGAGGTACCCTAAGTGGGCGGACATGATGTTTCCAGAAACCATGCATTATTAAATGAGAATCCCAGTGCCAGGCAAGGGATACCACCATAATAATTGTTGGTCAGAAAGAGTCCTGAGCCCCCCCCCCCCCACAAGCTATTGCTATGTCTCTTGGTTGCCCACTAAAGCTAGTTGCTTAGATCCTACTTGTGAACACACTTGCAGGACAAAGAGAAATCAAGCTGGAACTGAGCAGGAAGCTTCCTCCCTGCTGGCTGGCTACAATAGTGTAACAAGGTGCTTGCTACATAGCCTGTTGGAAGAGAAAAGCTATCAATAGTCTTGCCCAGCGGTGGACTCTGGGTACTATACCAAACAACTATCCAGGAAAGATGTGCCCACTAGTTCAATAGTAGCAAGACTGTTTTGGCGGTGACCAATAGTTTTTGATTAGATCTGACACAAGCTCTTCAGGAGGAATTCATGCCTCGTACAGTAAACCTGGTCAAAAGCTCACGGCTAAGGAGGGCAAAGGTCCTAGGGACGGGAGGGGAGCTACTACTCTTGTTTTGCTAAGTGGATATGTTGTGTGCATTAAATATCCTTCTACACATTTGTGTTTACACCCACAGATTAGTGCTGCTCTCAGCTCTGGTCTGACATGCTTCTTTTTTGCAGTGGGTAGTAGTTATCGCAGATTTCTAACTGATCAAAATGCTGAGAATAAGTGATTGTTGAGTGCTCATCCCTAAATGGGACATGTGTAACAGCCCCTCCAGGGTTCAGGAAACATGGTAGAAGGAATGGAAAGAAGGTAAGAGCTGGAGGATAGGGAGGAGTGCTGTGAAACACTGTCTTCCAGACATGCCACGGTCCACTGTACTCATGAACTCAGCCGCTGTGGTTACCTGCATAAGACTATGCCAGTCAGCACTGCATCATGGATGGGGAATGGGAACATGAGACCCCCACTGCTTTTGGAGGAGCTATTGGCAGTTAATGGTTACTAGGGGAAAATGGGGGACATTTTAGCGATGTAGCTATTGGTAAATTACCCATATTCCTGTGAATAACTCCCTACCCATGTCCATGCAAGCAACCTTAATTAAATTAGGTGGGTTGCTAGAAAAAGATATCAAGGTAGAACGGAAACTAGTTGGGAATAAAGGAGGTTCAGCAAGAGGAGACAAGAGAAGGTAACGGAGGCAAGTGATTAAAAGTCATCATATACACATAGAAAACTGTCCATTAGATGATTGATCTGAACCTAATGTTATATTAATACTACTTAATATAAAAGTAATTTTATAGCTCTAATATCCTTCAACATGTTAGTAAGCCACTTTGGCATTTCAGGTAAAAATTAGAATCTAGTAATTTTCATCCTTTTTTTGAACACAAATAAATATGTGTCCAATTTTTTTATTTTTGCTAGACTCATTCATAGCAAAAGTGAGCTCTTTTGTCTTTTTTTTTCTTCTCAGAAAACAAAATCTGGTAATCCTCTGTTGATGAATTCTGAGAGAACATGGCCTTCAAGGTCTATGCCAAACACTGGACTCCTATGTCCAGTTCCATCCCTTTCTCTTCATGAGCAGCGGCAGCATGTGGCTGACTTGGTCACTTGTTCTGCTTGAATGCTGATTCATTCATGTGGCAGTGGCAGGTCTCTGCAGGGGGGCAGACTGGACTGACACATGGCCCTCCCTCCTCAATGTGAAAACCCAGGAAACTCTGCCCTCAGCCTCTGAATAACTGTGCAAAGGACAGAAAGAACACAGGTATCTGTTGACACTGGGAAAATGAAATGAAAGAAAGGTTAGTGCCAGAGGCACTGGCTTGCACACTGAGAGAGGATATAATCTCAACAACAAAGCTCAGATTGCAACGTGTGTGCTGAAAAAGGGGAGTGAGGCTTTAACATCCCTTTGTCTTCTTAACTCTCATATGCTGTAATGATAACCGTGTATGTATGAAGCCATCATCTAGCTATACCACCACCTCTTTACTGTGAGACAATGACTTTATCATTTGTGGCTATGCTATTTAACTTTCCAGGAAGTTAATTCAGAATCTGAGGAGGAATTATTATATTCTGATAGATCAAATGTGAAGATATGCTATGAGGAGATTTAGTTTGTAAAGATGAAAACATTTTGGAAACTGATGGTGGTTATGGTTGTGTAACAATTGTTTTAGTGCTTTTCAGCTATTCACTTCACTTAAAAGTAGATAAAACAAATTTTATTTTGTGTGTATGCTGCTATAATAAAGGTTCTTATCAGTGTGAAGTATAAAACAAAGATTAGTTTTGAAGAAGAAAATATTGTCTTTGCTCCCCTGCTATTCTTTTGCAAAACATTTCCTTGTTCTTTTAGTGGTTTTAAGTTCATGGATATCATTAGCTTGTGTTTGTGCATGTGGAGGACACTGGCCATCATCCTCAGGAATGCTATCTACCTTTTTGTGAGACAGGATCTCACAGGCACACACCACCACACCTGGCATTTTCATGTGGGTACTATCTTCCCTTCCCCAAGAGTGAATTATTTTTTTAATAACTGTATACTCTCCAAGGGGAATGTCTACTTGTAAGAATCCAGGAGAAAATGAAACACTTTTGCTCTCAATGATTTGTGACTTGGGTGTGTGGCACCTGCTTTTCTTTGAGTCTGACCTAAACTGAGAATGTTGTTTGTAGGTGGGGATGTTCAGGTACCTAGAGGTGGTTTGAGGCTGGTTCATTCATAATGTACCCAACAACTGAAGGATTTGTAGAAGGACTTACAAAGGCTTCCTCCTTCATAGTTTAAAATGCCCCAAACAGAATCTAAACCAAAACCAGATCCAAGACTAGTACTTGTTAGACTGAAAAAGAAGACAAAATAAAATGGGAGCTTATTATGAGTATTAACAACAGGTATGGCTAGAAAAGATCTTTTTCCTCTGGGTGCTTTTTCATTTGTCTTTCCTTTGGGAAGCATCCCTGCTTCAGTGTGAGCTGCCTTACGAAATTCTAACGCATGAGTCACTTAGCCAGATGGCCCCAAAGTTTAAGGAGTCTTTCTTCCTGGTTTGACAAGTCCCAGAACAAGACCTTGGGTAAGACCTTTCTCCCTATACAGTGAGAGAGGAACTAAACAGGCCTGACCCTCAGTCTATAGTGAATGCTGAATTGAAACAGAACAAATGAGCAAGATATTTTTTTTTTGTTTGTGCCAAAGAGAAACCAAGGGCAATTTGGTAATTTAATCACAAAACAAAGACAAAATTGTTTAAAATTTTCAGCACATTTTAAACCCAGTTCTTCATTTTGGGAGGGGGGCGTTTTAAGGGAGTAGGAGGGTCAATTCATTAACCCAGTTCAATGGGCAACTAACTCTAAGATGAGAAGTAGAAAGAGGCATTGGCATCACAAACAGTGCATGCTAGAAACTCAGTTTAATCAGCACATCCCCCCACCCTTTTTTGTAAGTTTTCAAGCTCTTTAGGAGATGCAAGGGTAGTGAGGGGCTGATGAAAGTTGAGTACACATTAGCTATCAGTCGGGGCTGCTGTGGCTTCAATGACTGGTTTCTGAATAATCTCATTGTGCACACCAGCCTGAAAGCATTGAGGAAGTGAGACAAAAATCGGGCAATTACAGCATGCATCAACATGGTGGAACTTAATCAGGAAGAGCATGGGTAATGCAATTTCTAATAAAGAGGCAGCAAGTAAAATGAAGTTCATCAGAGAATGAAAGGCACAATGCTTTTATAAGGACTGCATGCCTCACGGGCACAGGAAGAATGATGGTTACAATTCTCTGAGTATTCTTTGAGTCTCCCAGTTTTTGGGTAGGACTGGCTTGGGAATGTTCTGTCCCCAGGGCAAAAGAATTGTGAGGCTCTTGTTCAATCATTAACACATCAAGAGCAGAGTGTCAGACCAAATGGAGGCCCACTGCATAAAGCTGCATGCTCATGAAGTCAGCCACCTTCTAAAATGAGCTGAACTTGTGGCTGCAGTACTTTTGAAAATGTCTTTTCCTCCCCTCCCATAAATACTGGGAGCATAAGGAGTTACTGCTTTCTCATCTGCTGTTGAGTAGTCAGTCTCTACTCTTTCTCCCACTACTTAGACTAGAACAGATAACAGAGAACAGGATCCTAGCAACAAGCTGATTACCTTCCCTCTGACAACAGCAGTGTTCCTGGGAAGAACACTGTACGTTTATAAACTATACAGAGTACACCCAATTAATAAACACATCTTATACTGTCCCTACTACATGCACATTGGAGACCAACTGCTAACACATGAGCCCTTTGGAGATACACTCAAGCCTCACCCAAACCAGGGCAGAGTAGAAACTCCCTTTTCTCATGGGTTCCAAGTCTAACAAAAACATGATTCAGAACATCTGATGCAAAGTGGAGAGAAGAGAGCCTTCAGCAAGGTACAGCAGTTGCCTCTTGATTCCTCCTGGTTACATGGGCCACTGTGAACTTGGGCTAGTTGGTAAGAAATTTTACCCTTTCAACCATAAAATCATAAGTAACGCAAATATAATCATAAAAACATGTAAAGAGGTAACAAACATATTATGAATATAAGTAGCTGTATCTTAAAAATCTTGTTGCTGGGGAGATGGCTCAGTGAAAAAAAGTGCTTAGTGCTCAAACCCAAGTCCCAGGCCCCATGTAAAAGCCTGAAACTATGGTGGACTTCTGGAATTCGAAGGTAGAGACAGGAGAATCTCCCAGAAGCTCATGGACCAGCCAGCCAGCTGTGAAGAACAGCAACAGACCCCGTCTCAAACAAGGTGGAAGGCAAGGACTAACAACCGAAGGTTGTTTTCAGCCCTACACATATCATGCATGTGTGTGCTCACATGAGCACTCGTAAACACACCCACCCACCCATGTTGCTTGTTGTTAGTACCCATTTTCTTATATTTTGCTACCTTTTCTCTTCTTAGTCTGAAAATAAATTTCTAAAACAAAAGTTTCTATGTTTTAGCATTTAAATAAATAAATTTCCCCATACTTTAATCTTATTTAATAAATGATGATTAATCTATTACACTGCTTCAAAGGCATAAATGTCAAAGAGCTCTTTTACAACAAATTAGCCATAGATGATGATGTTTAGAAATGAAAAGTTCTAACAATACTTCTTACACTAAAATTATCAATATGAGCTATCATTTACTGATATGTGCTCTAGGAAGTTTATATATTATCCATTTTAATAATCCTCATGACACAAAGACAAGTAACATTCTTTGTTGTGGTTTGAATATGAAATGCCCCACATAGGCTCATGAAAAGGGCAGCACAGAGACATCAATGGTTCAAGACTGCCTTGGCCTGAAATGGGTAGAGCTGGCTCAGCCAGGAAAGTCTGACTCTCTACTTCCCCATTACCTTGTCAGGTATGGTTAAGCACTGAGCCATCACAGGGGCCCAATGTCTCAGTTAGAAAAAAAAAAGTCCCTGTTTTCTTATTCTTTTTATTGAAATATTAATTAGAAATTAAAAAAAAAACCTATTCCTTCCCTTCATAGGTTTGTGTTATGGCAGCCAAAACACCTAAGGCGGTTGGTAAGGTACCTGGAAAATGTGCTTTAATCAGCATGGGAAGGGCATTCCATGCAAGCTGGACTCTTAAATACAGAGCCTGAAAGTGTACTTGTGCTATTTTCTAGGGAATAGCAGAGCTAATAGTGGTTTTAACTTTTACAGATTGTAGTTTCCCTGCTAGAAGAATAGGTTAATACTGACTGTCAACTTGCTGAGGATCTAGAATCACCTTGCAGACAAGCCATCTGTGAGGGATTTTTCTAGGCTGGTTAAGTGGGAAGATCTACCCTAAATGTGGCCAGCATGACAACATGAGCAGGGTCCTAGACTGAATAAGAATGAGCAGATTGCCAGCATTCATCTCTCTGCTATGGATGGACTGTGTGATCACTGCTGCCATGATGAACTATGCCCTCAAACTGAGAGCTAAAATAAACATTTTTTTTCCTTAAGTTTCTTTTGCCAGGTATTTTGTAACAGCAACAAGAAAAGTAACTAATACAAACTATTAAAAAAAAAAGATGGACAACACCAAGGGTTGGTAAGATTGTGAAGTGAGAGTAACTTTAAGACATTGGTGGTGTGAATATAAATTTGTACACTCACTTTGTCCTTATCTATTAAATAAAAAAATTCATATATTCTATGTGCTTGTAATTCTCTTCTTAGACACACACACACACACGTGTGTGTGTGTGTGTGTGTGTGTGTGTGTGTAATCTAAAAATATGTCCCCCACTGATTCAGGTGTTAAAATTAAACTTGTAACTTGGATCTTTAGCTGTGTGCTTGAGGAGGTTGCCACTGGGGGCAGATCCTGGAGTCCAGCCCTAAGGTGTTGTTGGGGGTGCATCTGAATTCCAGCCTAATGACATGCGGAAAGATTTGAGCTTTAGTGTGTTCCCTGCTGTCTACTGGGTGTTTGGTTGTTTCTCTCTGTTTGGATCTGTGAAAAGAAGCCAGCTTCTTCCACCACTGATGAACTTCCCCTGGATCTGTAAGCTTGAAATAAATCTCATTCCTCTCATAAACTGTGTATGGCTGTATATTCATGCCAGCAATGCAGAGCTGTCTACACTACACTGTACAATAGAAATATGCATCTAAGTGCACCAAGAAATATGAATATGAATATTCACCATTATTTTAATAGTCTCAAACTCTAAATATTAAAAGCCCATAAAGAATGGAACGGGTGGGGAAAAATCACAGCAACTTCATGAAATAAAAATATTAGCAGTGTAAATAAATCAGTTATACAGAATGCATACATTTACAAATGTATTATCAACTCAAAGCATATTCTTTTCTATAAACGTTAAAGACAAGTACTCTACTGAAACTGTATCACTTGATTCTCTTTGTATAAAAGTTAAGCACAATTAAAATTGAATGCTTAGAGACACATATTTGAGTATTAAGACAAAACAAACAAGCAAACAAACCGAAAGAACCAAGTGATTACCTTAGTAACCAACATGGCTAGCTGGGGAGAGGAGTACCAGGAGGTGATCAATAGCCAAGTTCGACTCAACACGAGTGTTGGATACAGATGTATGCACGGCAACAAACCTATGTTGAGCATTTGTCTAATTTTTGAGATAAGGTCTTGCTGTGTAGCCTACACTGGCCTTGAACTTCCAATCTTGCTTTAACATCAAAATTTCCCAGATTTCAAGTATGTGCCACCATGCCCAGCTGTGCTGTCCACTTTTATTTGTGTACTACTTTTTATGTGTATGTGTACATCTTATAATTACATATATAAAACTAAACTAGTGGAGAAAAGACAAATGTCTACTTTATAAATGTTCAAACTCATAAATGGCCATTGGAAACCTCCCTCTGAGGCTGGGAGTATAGCTCAGAGGTAGAATGTGCTTGGTGTGTGCAAAGAATAAAATAATAAAAAAACGAGAAAAAAAGCTAAATACAAAAATGTGCAGTATCTTTCAGAAATACCCTTGTTAATCAGGTCATGAATCTGAACAAAGTGTAACAAGAGCATAAGAGCCAGTAAAAGAGGGTTCAAGGCAATCCAATGTGTGACATTTAAAGTTCTGTGTATTTCCTTTACAGTAAGAAACTTTTCTACTCAAAATTTAGTTCACTTTCCTCTCAAAAGCTGTTTTCTGAAGAAAATTCACTCAGAATTTTTAGACCAGAAAAAAGTACATGTCTCATGCTTTTAAAGATGTTCAGAATTTGGTTTCAGTTGAATAACTTTGAAAGAGCTTCATTTAGAAACTGAGTACAGGGGAAGTATCCAAAGCAAATCCATATTTTGGAATGTTTGTTTTAAGACTTCAGAACTAAATGAGCAGCAGAGGCATGTGAACTGCTGGTACAGGACCTCTGTCTGCCCCTATTGTCTACAAATGTAATGGGGATTTAGAGGCACTGGGGAAGCATTTCAATCCCTTATTGGAAGAAAAGAATTTTCACTTTCCATGCTGTTGGCTACCTGACAGCTCCCCTTGCTTTTCTCTCTAGTATGTGGCTAACTGGTAGGGGGTAAGGGGCACCTTGGCCAGGACTTCTAATCCTTGCTGTAGTACATGAGAAATGATCTAGAAGTATTGAACAGGTATTGTCATGGTTTGATACAGGTGTCCCCCACAAACAAATGAATGTGTTCTGCTAGAACGATCCTCAGCTGATGGCAATTCGGGAATTAGAACCTCATTAGAGCTGTGTTGTTGGGGTGGGCTTATGGGGGTTATAAGCCAGCTTCCCCTTGCCAGTGTTTGGCACACCTTCCTGCCGTTGTTTGCAGTGCTGTGGCAGAGGTGATGTCCAGCCCTCTGCTCATGCCATCGTTTTCCCTGCCAGGATGGAGTCTCCCCTCAAGTCTGTAAGCCAAATAAACCCATTCCTCTACAAGCCACTTTTGTTTGGGTTCTTTCTGTGCAGCAACTAGAAAGCTGACCGCAACAGGTATGAATAATGTCTACTCTCTCTTTTTACTTTATAAATTGACCAACTCCAAGAATCAGAATTGAAGGGTAAATGTTAACCAATATTGGGAAATTGATCTTGATCAAAGGAAGCCTTAGGCCTGGGTGAGGGCTATCCTCATACTTTAATAAAACTGTAACAAAAACCTGTCATGACCTGTTCAAGAGGACTTATAAATTAGCTTAAATTGGAAAAACTAAGGAGAAAAAAGTCTCAGTCCTCGTTAATACAAGACCGAGTTCTAGAAGACAGACAGTCTGTAGTCGTATGTGATGAAGCATCTTTTGACTTACTGCTCATGAAACAGAGAGCCAGAAAAACAAAGAGGAAAGCAGGAAGTATTTGAGTAGACAATGATAAACTGAAATATGAGGATGTTTCACTGTGCTCTGGGCTTTTAGGGGCTCTAAAATAATGTGCCCATGAAAGGATTCCAGCAAATAGTTGGCTCTATGCTGGTATGTTAACACAGGGAAAATAAGAGGGGAAAGGGAATTCACAAATCAATGCTGAGCTTACAACCTTGGTTTCTCTTGCCCACTATTTCACGATATTACTTCCTTATTTGGAGACAAAAGAGAAAGACATTCTTTCCCCAAACAATAGGAAGGATGAGAATATGCACAGACAAAAACAAATCTATGTAAAGTTGTGAGATTAAATATATATAAAAAATCTAAAATATTTCTTCACTACTTTTGTTGAGGCCTGAAATTCATTTTCCACAGTTCCTAGGATACAAAAAGGTCTTCAGAATTCACTCCCAGGTTTTTCTCACAAATATCTATGAAGGGAGGCACAGTAAAGTCTGCTTTGGACTGAAATGACAAACATCAGATTTTCAGAGGAAGAACAAAGTGTCTTGGGAGTTTGTTCTTGTTGTCTCACTCAAACCAGAGAAACTGGGAAACTAGACTAGAACTCTATAGCTCTGAATGGCTATGAGAGTTCAAGAAGTTGGAGGCATTGATATTTTCACATATTATTACAACTGAAAAATCCAAATAGGATTCTGCCATGTAGTTCAGTATTAACAAATATTTCTCAATTTTGCTGATTTTAAAGTGGTAAATTACCATTAAATCACAACATGTATTTCCATATAGATACAACACATTTATCTCGTATAAAATTTGTGTTGATAAACACTTGCATTCCTCTAGCTACAATGTAAACAGAAATAAATTACATGCATCTCTTACATCTTCTGTGTAGTTGACATAAGTAAATTGTATTTTAGTGGGTAGCAAACTCAAGAAGAGAAGTGATCTTTATAACAAAAGGTTTCTTTCTCTATATGTCTTATGCTTAATAACTAAAAAAAAAAAAAGAACAGAAAGGAAGAAAGAAAGAGAAAGGGAGAGAAAGAAAGAAATATATACCCCTTTTAAGCTCTGTCTGGGCAAAGCTAGTTTCTCCCCCAATTTTGTATCTGTCTAGATAGTCTGGTAACCACAGCATAGCAGGCAAACCATATTCTTTTTAATTTTGATCCAACAGAGAACTCAGAAATCTCACTTAAATATATACATTTCTAAAATATACAATGTTCAAAATATAATCTCCAAGAAAAACAAACGAGCATAGATACAGATTAAGACTGAGAAACATCTACAGGTATCATAGCTAAAATTCTGATCACAACTGCCTAGTTTATACTTTGAGAACTATCATGTGTTTTAACATGCTTTTAGATACTGATGGGTAAACAAACCTCAGCCCTCTGGCTGATTCAAACCCCTATGTATACTGCAAGCTAAGAAAGATACTGAAATGCATGAATAGGTAATCCACAGTCCTGTGTGAGGCACTGGTTGATAGAAACTATCACTACACACAAAAGAAATGCTTTAAAGTAATGGATATGTACTGTAATGGGGCTATTTAGACCTGCAGAAAAAAAATATTTAAAAGATCAAGAAGCCAAGAATTCTTATGTAAATTTTGACATGTCCGATTTTAATTGACTATTGAAGATTTCTCACTTTCTTCTCTTTATTTAACTCATTGGCATATCAGTCTGCAAGCTGTCAGTTATTAACGGCATTTTCCATTCTGCCAAACATACTCTGAACTCCAGCTCAAAGGCACACTTTCCCACACCCCTTAATTATCTTCCAAAATCAATTCTGATTCATCAACAAGCCTCTACCACCCTTAAAAATCCATATTTACACCTGTTCAGTTTCTCTGAGATTACAACACCGAATCAGCTCTCCAGATAGGCACACAAAATAATACATGTTCAATCACTTCCTGTTTAGCAGAGACTAAATTATACAACAGCATATACAGAAAGGCACAGAAAGGCCATGTCACCAAGACACTTCATGGCTCTGCAACGATCTGTTTTCCAGTCCAGCTGCAAAATTATGCACATTTGCCAAGGGAAGTTCCGAGTCCTCGGTGGGTCACACCCATCACACAAACAATGATTTAAACAAAATGAAAACAAAACAAAACAGGGTGACTCATTCCAACATGCCCGATTCTCTCCAGCAGAAAGAAGGCTATAAAATGATCTTGTGATTAGCCCAGGGATTTCGATATTTTTATTTTCAGAAACTGCATAGTGTTAAAAGTATCAAACATGACCTAATTAGATTTGAGCACACAGAACTACTGTGTATCTAACACAAAATCAACTCACCCCATCTCCACATCCTACTTCTTATCATTTATGTGTATTAGATAATACAATGATAACCCACCTTATGTCCAAAGAGCACTTACCTCATTGTCGGACTCCACCAGCACTTGATCGTATTCGCTAAGTGCTACTAGAAACATGATAGAGGTGACATTTTCAAAGCAGTGTATCCATTTTCTTCTCTCTGACCTTTGGCCCCCTACATCAACCATTCTGTAAGGTTAATAGTATATATATATATATTAATAAAAGAGAAAAACTTTACAATATCAATAGCAATACTACTTACAAACTTGGAGAAAATATTCTCTACTTGAAAGACTTTCTAAATTAATTAATACATATTCAATATCTACTAATTTTTTGTTATCTGAAAGTCAGGACATTCTAGGTAATAAATTATTGTGGTAATTAGAAAACTCCCTATCAGTGCCAAACAGTCATATTTTATTTAATTATATACTGAAAAGGGACAGGATGAGCTTCATATTAAGACCAAATAACAAATAATAAATTTCAATTTCCTCAAAAGTGAGAGCAATGATCCTTATATATTTTCCCAGGATGCTAGGAATGACCACAAATACAATGAAAAAAATACAAGACACGATGCATTTCCATGAGTGGGGTGATGCTTCAATTAAATGCAGCTATGACCCACTTATCTTTTCTTCTGCAGGGTAAGCATTTGGGTTCTTTAATTTTCTTTCAACACTAGTAATTTGGGACAGCCCCAGTCAGGTCAGGCAGCATGGTACTATTAACCTTGTGCACAACCCAACTCACCAGCCTATTGAACACCATGATGCTATACAGTGTCAAACCAAGGTCATTATCTGAATCATTTCCAAGATCAGTTAGTGTGTCTATCTTCTTTCTTTCATCTATATCTACCTACCTATCCATCCATCTATATCCATCCATCCATCCATCCTACTGATCCATCCTACCTATCTATCCTATCTATCAACATCTATCTATCAACATCTATCTATCTATCAATCTATCAATCTATCTATCTATCTATCTATCTATCTATCTATCTATCTATCTATCTATCTATCTATCTATCGATCGTAGGGTTTCACTCCAGTCCAGGCTGACCTGGAACTCACTCTGTTGCCCAGGCTGGCCTCAAACTCATGGCAATCCTCCTATCTTGCTTGGCCTCCTAGTGCTGGAATTAAAGGCTCAAGGTGCTGAACTACATACAGCTCAGACACTAGCACTGACATTGAGAACTGAGTAGGTATGTATATACCCACAGAGTTAGCAACAGCTGACACTGAATCAGCTTATTTAAAATGCTGAATCTGTCTTGATGGAAAGGTACAGCAATCAGAGGAAAAAACACTGTCAGATAATAAGAGGTTTAAGCATAAAATCATCTGGTGGACATTGTGCTTGCCCTTGGTGTTTTCCTGCCTTCCCATAGTAAGCTTACACTAAGAACTCCAGGGTCTTTCTAATGACTATTTTTAAAGTATACAGAAGGCCTAGAATTTAAGCATCATCACCACCAAAAAAAAAAAAAAATCAAAATTAATGGAATTTTCAGGTTTTGAGAAATTAGCATTGGATCTTCCCCAATGCTATCATGTGAACTATATGGTATTCTTTTACATGAAATTCCCATTCCTTAAGTCCTCACATAAATTTTCTAATGATGGCAGGAAATGAGGTGGCTAAGTCATTCTTCTTACTGTGGTGTCAAAAAATGTTCATCAAGGGATAGAGAGATGGCTCAGTGGTTAAGGTATTTGTCTGCAAAAGCCTAAGGACCTGGGTTCAATTCCCTAGTGCCCATGTAAAGCCAGATGCACAAGGTGGCACCTGTGTTTGAAGTTTGTTTGCAAGTGGCTAGAGGCCTTGGCGTGCCCATTCTCTCCCCTTCCCCAAATAAATAAATAAATTAATTAATTAATTAAAATAAATTTCTTTAAACTAGTGCAGAAAATGTCAAACCAACATGTGATACTAATTGTTTATCAAAACTAATTGTAAAGTAATAAAGATATAAAATATAAATGAAAAATATGATTTTTGAAAATATTCTGTATATGGTTATAAAATCAAAGAATTCCGATTGTCTCAAGTAATCTTTGATGTTGTAAACTCAAAACTTATGGAATACAAAATGCTAAATTTCAAGGAACTTTGGAAGTCCTTTTAAAGATAAAAATTAAGGCTCATATTTTCAAATTGGCACTCACTTCATAGTCCTATTTTTAGTAGCGCCATGTAACAACTAAATCAGACAACAGGTGCAAAGAATGATTAGAATATCAAGATGGTGCTTCAACAAGAAACAGCGGAACACCTATATTAATCAGGGCCACATGTCAGAACTATGAAAGAACAGCCGTTGGGCACTACTTCCTAACCTGACATTGGGCACACCCATCTTCAGTGAGAGGGTTCCAGAGAGATCAGCTGTACGCTCCTCACGTCAAACACACACCTGCTTACCTTTACTCCTCAAAAACCATGGGGCTCATTCTAACTACAGTTTAACTGATTATAGAAAAGGAGATTAGGTAAAAATACATTAGAACTGTTCTTCTCATCCTAAAAAATGTTTCAGTTGAAATATCATGATAGCATAGAAGTAGTGAAAAAGGAGATAAATTTTCTTTCTACTTTGCTATGTAAATTTAGACCTAGTTAATTATATAATTTTTAAAATCATGAATTTTGAAAATTTCCAAACAATTTATTTTATAAGTACAAAATATCATATGTTTTTATTGTTACTGCGAGTTCATACATTGATACTGGAAAATATGGAGGATATCAACATGAAAGCTTCTGAAGCCAGGCTTGGTGGCTCATTCTTATAATTTCATTGGAGGCTGAAAGAAAAAGACTGGCATGAGTCTGAGGCCAGCCCAGGCTACAAAGTGAGACCTTGTCTTAAAAAAAAAAGTTTGTGTATGTGTGTCAAGACATAGGCACAACTTTGACAAACATTAAGAAACTTATGAGACATTCTAAAATAAATTTCTAAGAAAACTTTATAAAATAAAAAATAAAAGAGTTAAAGAGAAAACTTGTGAAAATGAAAACATGTAATTTCTATTATTGTTAAGCTCATAAGAGCAATCACTTCTTTTTAAAACTTTTTAATGATAATCTACATAGATATACATAGTATACCATGGCTATAATCCCCTCTCTCCCCACTCTCCTCTTTCCCCCACCTACTCCCCTTTCTACTGAACGTCCTCTTTCCAACCAGTCCCTATTGTTTTAGTTGTGTATGTAATAGCAGTAATTCATACAGAGCTATCTTGCTTTAAACCCTACACATAATTTTATTATAAACTTCACTGATGTACTCAAGACATAAAAGCTGGTATGAAGCAGGTGTTATGTACTCAGTTACTACCTGAAAATGACACTTTGTAAGTCAAAGGGGTATTCGATGATGCCTGTGGTAGGGACTCGAACTCTAAGCACATCTTGTTGCGTAGGTAGGTAAGAAGGGTCAGCTACACGGTCCAAGTCATTCAGATAGCTAGAGGAGGGAAGATAATGAAAATGTCAGTGATATCACCACTCCAAACCCATGGAAAGGGCAAAATGAGCTATATAAAAATGAAGAGAAAGAAAAATATCACAAAGTTATGAAGGTGTTTAGGAAACAGAAAGATAAAGACAGCCTTCCATTACTAAAAGGAAGGCTATGCATCCATGAATTCCTTACTGTATTTATTTTTCTCTTACTTAGACCATTCCCATGTGAAAAGTAAGGTTGAAGGGGTAAGAAATTCAAATTACTTAGAGGGTACTCTACTTCTCTACTTCTTTTAACATGTCTGGTTGGTGAAGCAAAACATTAAAATAAAGAGCTTTGAACTATTTATCCAGACTTAATTTATATAAATAAACAGAATAAATTGTAGCAGAGTTTGATGTATCTTTTATCTTTTTGCAAAACATCAGTCTTTTCCAGCAATGATTTATTTATTCCCCTAAGAGAAGACAGCAGCATACCATGTCCTCAATTATGTCTAAAGCCAAATCATTTGTGATTTTTTTCCAGTCACTATAGGAAAACTGTCTAAGGTCAGATACTCTCAATATTTAGAGTTACCATCTTAACTTGAAATTTATCTGGTCATAGGATTCTTATACATTCCTTTAAGAAAACATTTCATTTTGAAATAATTTTAAACTTACTAGAAGTTTCAAAAATATCAGAGAATTCCTCTGTATCCTTACCCAGATTTTCCTAATGCATCATTGAGAGTTCATCAATTGTCACAAGTACTTATACATATTACATATATATAATATATACACATATATATATAGTATATATGTGATATGCAGTTCTATGAGATTTTGTCATGCACAGAGATCCATGTAATCACCACCACAATCAGGACATAGAATTTCCCAACTGCCACAAAGAAATTGACTTCTGTTGTCCTGACCCTAACCACTGGAAACTACACTTATTCACTTGCCATCAGTATAATCCTATCATTTCCAAAACCTACTTCATTCACTTTTCAATTTCTCAAAGTGTAAAGCACGATTCACAGTGCCAAGAATGTGATAGAATCGAAGACAGCCAGATAAAAATTACTGTTCTGTTCTGAGCAGTATCTTTATGATTTCAATGACTGGGTATGCCATCCTCTGCCTTAGAAAGGATAAAAACAATCATGACTTCAAAACACATGACTACCGAGTGTATAAATAAAAGGAATAACTTGAATATTTAGAGAAACTATGAAACCCTTAATTGAAACATCAGCTCCTTTATGACAATTCACAAGAGATAGTGAGTTTTTAGATATGTAATAAGAAATGTCTGGTGCACACCACAGTTATAATTAAACAATAACACACACAACTACTCAGTTGATAAAATCTACCTTGTGCTCTAATTTTTTTTTTATTTGCAAGCAGAGAGAGATGGAGAGAAGAGAGACAGAGAGAATGGGCACACCAAGTTCTTCAGCCGCTGCAAAAGGAAGTCCAGGTGCATGCAGCACTTTATGTATCTGACTTTAAGTGGGTACTGGGGAATCCAACTCAGACGGTTAGGCTTTGCAGGCAAGCGCCTTAATCAATGAGCCATGTCTCCAGTCCCTTTGCACTTTTTGTTTTACTCATCTTATTTCTGCATTAGGATAAAGCAAGTCATACTTAACTGATATTTGTTGGATGGATGGATTTATTATATAGAGTTAGGTTAAGCATTAAATCATTCTCACTGAGTTTACATATGAATTATACTCTTGAAATTCAATATAAAAAGGAAATACTATGTCAAAGGTATAAGATGTATAGACTCATATAGTGAAGTCCGACTAGAAGAAATAAAATTACTTGTCCTTTGGAGGCATATCGATTCTTTAAGACCAAAAGTATCCTACTACAAAACAAGTTCCTATGATTGGGCCTTACACCAGATAGGTCAATGATTTTATACCTTGCACTTAGCTCTCCACTGACAAACAGGAAACCGCTTCATACCTTTAATTATTATTAAACTGGCTAGAGGACAAAATGGGAGATTATAAATGCATTTATATATATCTATATATATATTTATTGTCCATAATGAGTTACATTATTTAGTGGGCAAACAATGAGTTGTTATAACCAATTCCCCAATGCCCACCCTCCCCATCCCCAATCAGCTGGATATCCTCCTCCATGGGTCATCTGGTTCAGTCCTTGCGGCAGGGGACCATGGATAGCCTAGTAATAAGCCCGGTTCTCCTGGCCCAAGTGTGTTGTTACTGAGGGGTGCCATGCCTCTGGATAGTCTCCCCCACTACGGCTCTCAAAATCTTTCCGCCCCTTCTTCCACTCATTTCCCAAAGTAGTGGTGGGTGAGTATTAAGGCTGCTTTAATGTTGTAAGCTTAGGGGTCTTTGTGTGGAAAATTGTTGGTTTCTGTCATCCTGGCTTATCCTGTGTTGACTGGATGGCTACGGCTCTGGGTCCCTTGTTCATCCCATCATTCCCTGTGGGATTCCATATGAATCCTCCACGAAATTACTGTGGTGGCTCATCTCTTGCCAAGATCTCAGTTATCTGCCTACGGTTGGATGGTACGATTAGATGGGCCACAGCTCTCTTGCTGCATCCTGAAAAATACAAACACAATCTCCATTGGAGAGTGAGATCAGCCTAGGTTAACAAATATACACAATTCTGGATTGCCAAGATTCTGTTTTTACTAGCCTCCCCATCAATCGCTCCCATAGTGTATCTTTTCTTGTGAGCCCAAGAGTACGGTATCTGGTGCCTATCGCCCTGAATTCCCAGTTCCAGTCAAGGGCTCCCCCTCCCTAAGTGGAATATTTGGCTTAATTTAAAAGCTGTTGATTGTCTCCCCCAGGCCCAGGTTTCTCCATTGCAAGAGTGCTCCTTTCTTGGTTCCCTGTTCTCTCCCAGTAGGAGGTATGGTCAGCCTATTCATGGCCATAGACTGTGTTTCATGCCAGTAGTCTCTGTTTACTGCCGCTGTTGAACAGCTTCCCCTGGCAGCTTGTGCAGTGCCTTCCAGCAATACACTAATTACCACCTGGGGGCTGGTTACCATTCCGGACCTTGAAGGGTCTCTCGATGCTGACTGATGGCATTCTGTGGTTTCTTCAGCAACAGGGTTTTGCCTCAGGCCTGGGGATGGCATTCAGGGGCTTTGACAGAATTCTGTCTTCTTTTTGGAAACTCATGGGTCACTTTGGTCAACCACTCAGTGAAGGAAGAAACTGGTGACTGGGACCAAGGGCTGTCAGACTGCTCAATTATTCACAGGCTTAGACTCTCCCCTACTACTCATGGCCCATCTTGACAGTTGATGCCCACTAATTGCTCAATAGGGTACAGTATGCTCGTGAGGATTTTATGTTTTCGAACCTAATTTGGTTTAGCCTCATGCTTAAACTGTTCCCCTCCCCCCATCCCTTACCCCTCATTCATAACCTCTCACTTCTTCCTACTAGTCTGTGTAGAGTTTATGGTTAGCCTGGTTAAGGACCGCATATGAGGGAGAATATGCTGCGTTCAATTCTCTGATCTTTTGAGTGTACACTTAGTAAGATCTGCTCAAAGTCAGAGTATTTTTTCCTAAATTTTGGTATGTCATTTTTCCTTTCAGCTGAGTAGAATTCCATCGTGTAAACATACCACAGTTTCGCTGTCCATTCCTCCATGGATGGGCACTTGGGTTGATTCCAATTCTTGGCTATTATGAATTGAGCTGCTATAAATATAGTTGTACAAAAGTTTCTGCATCGCGGTGTGACATCTTGCGGGTAGATGCCTAGTAGAGGGATAGCTGGGTCCATTGGTAGTTCTATGTCAATTCTGTCTAGGAGTCTCCACACTGCTTTCCATAGCGGTTGAACGATTTTGCAATCCCACCAACAGTGAATGAGGGTTCTTTTTTCCCCGCATCCTCGCCAGCAATGATTGTTGTTGGTTTTCTTTATGATTGCCATTCTGACAGGGATAAGGTGATATCTTATTGTGGTTTTGATTCGCATTTCCCTGATGCTTAAGGATGCTGAGCACTTTCTTAGATGGGACAAGGCCATTTGTGTTTCCTCCTCTATGAATTCTCTGTTGAGATTGGTGCGCCATTTTGTGAGGGGGCTGCTTGAGATTTTTATTATGTATTTTTTTTTGAGTTCTCTGTAAGATCTGGAGATTAGGCCTTTGTCTGAGTTGTAGCTGGTAAAAATTGTCTCCCAGTTTGATGGGGGTCTATTGGCTCTGAGTATGGTTTGTCTGTATAGAAGCATTTGAGCCTGATCAGGTCCTGTTGGTTAAGTGATGGTTGCATTTCTTGGGCTGTTGGAGTTTTGCTCAGGTAATTTTTCCCTACTCCTATTTCATGTAGAGTTCCTCCTATTTTTTCTTCCAGGGTGTTCAGGGTTACAGGATTTATATTAAGGTCTCTGATTCATTTGGAGTTGATTTTTGTGCATGGTGAAAGGAGTGGGTCTATTTTCATTTTTTTTTAACACGTGCTTATCCAATTGTCCAGCACCATTTGTTGAAGATGCTACCTTTGGCCCAGCATACATTGTTGGCCCCCTTGTCAATGAACAAATAGCTTAAGTTACTTCCATTTAAAGCTGGGTCTTCAATTCTGTTCGACTGCTCTGTCTGTCTGTTTTATTGCCAATACCATGCTGTTTTAGTTACTATGGCTTTGTAGTATGCTTTGAAGTCAGGCATGGTGATACCTCCTTAGTAGCCTTTTTTACTTAGAATAGTTTTGGCTATCCAAGGTCTTTCGCCCTTCCAAATAAATTTAGAGATTATTTTTTCTATGTCTGTGAAGAAAGAGGTTGTGATTTTTATTGGCATATCACTGAATCTGTAAATCGCTTTTGGCAGGATTGCCATTTTTACTATGAGCATGTAATATCTAACCATGAGCATGTAATATCTTTCCATCTTCTCACATTCTCCTCTATTTCCTTCTTGAGTGTTTCAATATTTTCTTTATATAAGCCCTTTACAACCTTGGTTAGTGATATTCCAAGGTATTTAATTTTCTCTGAGACTATAGAAAATGGGACAGTCTCTCTGATGTCTTCTGTCTGCTTGTCCTCTGCATATAGAAAGGCTACTGATTTTTGTGTGTTAATTTTGTATCCTGCCACGTTGTTGAAGGCATTAATCACCTTCAAGAGGTTACTGATACAATTCTTTGGGTCTGATATATAAAGGATCGAGTCATCTGCAAAGAGGGATAGTTTAATTTCTTCCTTTCCGATTTGTATCCTTTTTATGCCCTTCTCCTGCTTTATCACTTGGGCTAGAACATCAAGCACTATGTTAAAGAGCAGTGGTGAGAATGGACACCCTTGTTTTGTTCCTGAATTGAGTGGGAACTCCTTGAGTCATTCCCCATTGAGAATGATTTGTGCTCTAGGAATTTTGTAAATTGTCTTTATTAAATTGAGTTATAGGCCATCTATGCCTATTCTTTCCAGAGCTTTGAACATGAAGTGGTGTTGAATTTTGTCAAAGGCATTCTCCGCATCTATTGAGATAAGCATATGGTTTCTGTGGTTGAGCCGATTAATGTGATGTATTAAATTTATCGAGGTGCATATGTTGGACCATCCCTGCATTTCAGGGATAAAGCCAACTTGGTCAGGGTGGTTAATGTTTTTGATGTAGCATTGTGTCCGGTTTGCTAGGACTTTGTTCAGGATTTTTGCATCTAAGTTCATCAGAGATATGGGTCTGTATTTCTCTATTTTTGTTGCATCCTTGCCTGCTTTTGGGATTAGGGCAAAGGTAGCTTCATAGAAGGTGCTTGGAAGCCTTCCCTCTTTTTCTATGCTTCTAACAAGCTTCAGAAAGAGTGGTTTTAGCTCTATGATGAAGGCTTGGTAGAATTCAGCTGAGAAACCATCTGGTCCTGGGCTTTTCCTTTTGGGAAGGTTTTTAATTACATCTTCAATCTCTGTGGAAATGATAAGGTTTGTTTAGTGATTTTATCTGCTCTGGGTTAAACTTTGGTAGTTGGTAGGTATCCAAAAACTTATCCATTTCTTCCAGGTTCTAGAATTTTATGGAGTGTTTTGGAAGTATGACCTGATGATACTTCCAATGTCTTCAGGATCTGTTGTGATCTCACCCTTGTCCTTTCTGATTTTGTTGATTTGGGCTTTCTCAGTTCTTCATTTGATTAGATTGGCCAGGGGTTTGTCGATCTTATTAACTTTTTCAAGGAACCAACTCTTTGATTTATCTATTTTTTTAATCGTTTTCTTGATTTCCGATTCATTCTCAGCTCTGATTTTAATTATCTACTTTTGTCTTGAGCTCCTCAGTTTAGCTTTTTCCATCTGTTCCAATGATCTTAAGTGGGTGGTCAGGTCATTGATTTGAGACCTCTCTGTCTTTGATATGAAGGCATTTAGCGCAATGAACTTCCCCCTTAAGACTGCCTCATTGTGTCCCACAAGTTCTGATAAAATGTGTTATCATCATCACTTATTACTAGGAAATTCTGAATTTCCTGTTTTATTTCTTGGATGATCCAATCATCTTTTAGGAGAGCATTGTTCAGGCACCAGTATTTTGTGTATTTTCTCGGTCCTGTTCCATTGTTAATTTCTACCTTTAATGCATTATCGTCTGATATGATGCAAGGAACTACGTCAATCTTCCTGAATTTGTTTAGGGATGATTTATGACCTAAGATGTGATCAATTTTAGAAAAAGTCCCATGCACTACTGAGAAGAATGTATATTCTGTAACTTTGGGGTAGAACGTTCTGTAAATATCTGTTATCCCCAGCTGGTCAATGGTGTTATTGAGCTCTGTTATGTCCCTGCCGATCTTCTGTTTGCTTGATCTGTCTAGAAATGATAGAGGTGTATTAAAGTCTCCTAGTATGATGGAGTTAGAGTCTATTTCTGCTTTATTTTTGAGTACGGTTTCCTTTATGAACTGTGTTGCACCCAAATTTGGTGTGTATATGTTAATGATGGTGATATCTTCCTGTTGGATCATTCCTTTGATGAGTAAGAATTGCTCATCATTATCCTTTTTAATTGATTTTGGTGTAAAGTCTATTTTGTCAGAGATTAATGTAGCCACACCTGCTTGCTTCCACATGCCTCATAAACTGTTTTCCATCCTTTTACTCTAAGAAGATTTCTGTAAAGTGCGTTTCCTGAAGGCAGCAGATGGAAGGGTCCATTTTTCTGATCCACCCTGCAAGTCTGTGTCTTTTTATAAGGGAGTTAAGTCCATTTATATTCAGTGATATATCTGTGAGGTTTGCTTTAAGCCCTGCCACAACGAAGGGTTAATGGGGGTTGTTGTCTCTGCTGCTGTTCTTAGCGCACCAACTGCGGTTGTCGTGTCTGATCTCTGGTACTCTTCTGAGGTAGATTTCTTGTTTCTTCTGTGTGGGATATCTCTTGCAGGATCTTCTGAAATTTTGGCTTTGTGTTCAAATAGTCCTAGAGCTGGTTTACTTCATGGAACACTTTTAATTCTCCACCTATTTTGAGGGATAGATTTGCTGGGTACAGTAGTCTAGGTTGAAAGCCATACTTCTTTAGGCCCTGAAAAGCATTATTCCAAGCCCTTCTGGCTTTCATGGTTTCTAATGAGAAGTCTGAGGTAAGTCTGATGTATTTTCCTTTATTAGTTATGGTTTGCTTTTCTCTTGCAGCTTTGAGTATTTTCTCTTTGCTTTCTATATTAGGCATCTTGATTAAAGTGTGTCTTGGAGAATTCCTCTTCATGTCCTGTCTGTTTGGAGTCCTCTGGGCCCCTTGAATGTTGAGTGGGATTTCTCTTGTCAGATAGCGGAAGTTTTCTTGAATAATTCTGTTGAAAATATTTCCTATGCCCTTTGCCTGGGCTTCTTTTCCTCTGGGATCCCCATGTTTATAATATTGGGCCTCTTTATGGTATCCCATAGATCCCTCAAATTTTGCTCACTTGATTTCTTGAAACCTATGACATCCTTATTAATTCTTACTGTCTTGTCCTCAAGGTCTGAGAGTCTGTCCTCCAGATTGTCGACTCTGGGACTGATTGATTCAAGGGATGTTTTTAACAACTCCATTTCATTTTTGGTTTCTGCTATAATCTTGTTTATAGTCTCCAATTCTTTGTTGAGATCCAATTTCCAGTCTATTTTTGTTTTTGCTAGGGATTCCTGAAAATCGTTTTTGTTTTCTTATTTCCTCATCAAATTTAATCAATTGATTGTTTAGCTCCTCCTTTAGTTGGTTCAACTTCAATTCACTTAAAGTGTTTCTGAATTCATTCATATTTCTCTCCATTATATTCAGTCTGGAGTCTATGCTTGTGTTGGTGAGTTTAATCTCATTCATGTCTTTTTTCATAGTTTCTATATCAGCCATTAACTGCTTCATGTTTGCATTGCAGCTGTGGTCAGGAGTCATATTATTCTCTCTTTGGGATTGTATATTTATTGTCTGCACTTGTCACTTTCCTGTTTCATAATCGGACTGCACTTGTCACTTTCCTGTTTCATAATCGGAACTCACTTTGCTTGAGGTAGAAAGTTGAATCAATGACTTTATCAAAAGAAAAAGGCTAGCCGGGCGTGGTGGTGCACGCCTTTAATCCCAGCACTCTGGAGGCAGAGGTAGGAGGATCACCATGAGTCCAAGGCCACCCTGAGACTACAGAGTGAATTCCAGGTCAGCCTGGGCTAGAGTGAGACCCTACCTCGAAAAAACAAAAAAATACAAAAAAAAAAAAAAAAAAAAAAAAAAAAAAAAAAAAAAAAAAAAAAAAAAAAAAAAAAAAAAAAAAAAAAAAAAAAAAAAAAAAAAAAAAAAAAAAAAAAAAAAGAAAAGAAAAGAAAAAGGCTGAGGAACTTTTACCTAGCTCTGCTAGGTGAAGCCTACATCATATAGAGCCCAAAGCAAACCATATCAAACACAACCTAAAACCAGGTTAAAAAAAAAAAATAAAACAGCATCTCAAAACCAAACTGAAGACAATGCACTGTTTTCTAATGGATCAGGGTAGCTCAGAAAGTACAACACTGAAGTACAACTTGTGAAGTGTGTCAAAGAGAAAGGCAAGAACTGCATTCTCTACTGTGGAGAAGGGAATAGTATAAAAAGCTTAAGTATGCAGAGTCCCAGCCCACCCGTCCACTCTTCTTGGACACATGAGACTCAACATTTATTGGCATTTCATAATAATGGCTTGAGGGGGAAAAATCACTTTATTCCCTTTAAAATGGAGCTTTGGTGTGGTAAAGTATGCTTTCTTTATACATTTTGAGAAAAGGTAATAGAATAACTCTCTGAATTGTATTTTTTATTGAAATATTTTCTATTCTGAACAAAAATTGATGGGAGATGAGGGATGGGTTCATGTTGGATTATTCCATTCACTTAATGTTTTTAAAAGAAAAACCAAGACCTGAACAAATTTATATTGCAGAGTAAATTCAGAGTTAATTATAGCCATAATTTGTTTTGTAAGCATGATTTTGAGTGGCTGCTGAGGTCATAATCAGAGTATTGCTAAGGCGACAGGCAAAGAACGTGTACCAAGTGGCTGGTAGTCGCTCTCCTGATGCTAAGGATAGGAAGCTGTCACCGGGGGCTAATTATCTAGGAGACAAGACATATTTAAGAGTGTGTTAGATAAAGGAGGTTTAGATGTTTAAACTCTCCTTATTCCTATTCCTTTATGGGGACTCAGTAACTTTCAATTGCACTGAGAAATTTGATAAGTGAAAAATTGACACTTGTTAATTAAAATCCTCACCATTCTTCCACATGCTTTTGCCAAGCTGGTAACAAATCAAAGAGTCCATGACTAGCCTTGTCCAAGGCTATATTATCAACATTTGGCTAAAGACCCGAGGCACACACAATAGGCACTTAACACATAACCCAAATTAAAACTATTTTATAGAAAATGATATAGCGGTTAGCCAGGCTACACCTTTAGGAGCAAACATAGGAGGAGAGAGGTTGGAAGCTACCCATCTTTGTGCAATTCTCTCTTGGTGGCATTATGTGAGAACTAAGTTATTTACTAAAATGTCCAACCACAGCAGAGAAAGGAGAAGCACCACTGGCTTAACTTCCTTTAGGAGATAAGCTTCCTGCTCCTCTTTACAGCTTGGCCTCAGAATGATGTACTTTGCATGTCCATTTTATACTCAGCAGTGTACAGCTTCTAGGCTTTGGAATTGTCTAATCCACTGCAAATTGAGGGGGTGGTACCTTAGCAACAGACATTTCTCATATAAGCTCTTTAATGGAAAAAAAAGTTTTTTTGTTGTTAATTTTTAGTAAAAAGTAAGGCAACAAAGAGGCTCGCTTAGTAATCTGATAGTTTACTTCCTGCAGCAAGCAAAATGCAAAGTCATCTAGAGGCTTATTTTGTTTTGTTTTGAGGCAGGGTCTCATTCCATCCCAGGCTGATATGGAACTCACTCTAGCCTAGGCTGGCTTCAAATTTACAGTGATACTTCTACCTCAAGTCTTCTTCTGAGCATTGAAATTATAAGCATTTGCCAACCACAAGCAGCTCCATTTGGAGTTTAACAATATATCTGACTGTGGCAAAGTGGAAGACGCTAAGGATATAAAGGTTCATTAGACAAGATTCATGGGCTATGCAAGGAGTCTACTAACATGAGGGAGGAAAAAGACTATATATATATATATATATATATATATATATATATATATGAAGAAGAATCTTTAAAAAAAAAAAAAGAATAGGGCTGGAGAGATGGCTCAGCGGTTAAGGCACTTGCCTCCAGTGCCTAAGGCTGCGGGTTCAATTCCCCAGGACCCACATAAGCCAGACTCACAAGGTGGTGGCCCTGGTGTTCTCTCTCTCTCTCTCTCTCTCTCTCTCTCTCTCTCTCTGCTTGAAAATGAATAAATATTAAAAAAACAGAAGTTTAAAAAAAAAGAATAATCTTGGAATTTATTAGGTATAGAATAAATGCTTTTACAATTTGAATAGTCACATTCTGGGGACCTGGGTGATGATCTGCAAACATCACTCCACAGTATGACTGAACTACATGAAGGGTCAGAGGACTTCAGGCACATGGGTTTGTTGTGTAACCACTATATTCTTCACAGTTAGCTTCAAGATCATCTTTGGCTACAGAAGAAGAATAAGTTTGTAAAAAGGAGTTAAAGCACTACTAGAAATGATTACAATAGATGAGTAATGCTGAAATTTCATCAAGTTATTTTAATGAATGTTAATTCCTAAATCAAATTGAATATGGCATTTTTGTGACTTACAGATAATTTGAAGCGATTCCAACTGTTCTTTAACACTAATGTCAATAATTTTGAATTAATGATAAAATTTAATATATTCTTTTTTTTTAATAAATATTTTATTTATTCATTTTCAAGCAGAGAGATACAGAGAGATAGATAGAGAGAGAGAGAGAGAGAGAGAGAGAGAGAGAGAGAGAGAGGGCACTAGGGCCACCACCTTGTGGGTCTGGCATATGTGGGTACTGGGGAATTGAACCAGGGGCCTTAGCCAGTAGAGGCAAGTGCCTTAACCGCTAAGCCATCTCTCCAGCCCAAAATTTAATATATTCTTTAATTTGATGTGTAATGAGAACATATTTAAGTTCTCTTCAAAATAATAAAGGCAATCACTACCTATGAAGAGAAAGGTAATTGAAATCTAAGCCAAGGAAGCATAGAAATAAAAAGCTCAAGTGTTTTTTAAAACAATGATTTGTGTATGCATGCACACCAGGGTACTGTTCCACTGCACTACATGTGTGGAGCACCACTATGTGTCTGGCTTTATGTAGGTGCTGAGGAATTCAAGCAAGTGCCTCTTAGCACTGAGCCATCTTCCTAGCCCTGAAGTGCTTTTGTAAATCAAAGAAATGCAGAGCAAGATTTACAGGTATGATCTGACAACTGAGTCATAGCAGGATAGTTGGAGTTTAAATTTTTTTTCATTAAAAGTTAGAGGTAAACAAACCTTATTATTATACCATAAAGAAAAAATTATCTGTGGGTAAAAAGAAATTTATGACATGTGGTGTAAACCCAGCTAAACAGCACAGTTGAAAATAGCGTCTTGGGCCACACACACAGCATGATATTGTGTATATATCTGGGGTTTCAGGTTCTTAAACTCTTGTGTAAGTGTTTTCCATGGTGAGGTTACAATATAACACAACAAATGTACAGTTCAAGTCCACTGTTAAGAGGAAACTATGGCACAGAAAATAATTCTGGCTAGGTTTCATATTTTTAATTATTAAAAAGAAGGTTACAAAAACTAGGTCGCTTTCATTAAAAAAAAATTAACAAGACCTCGTTGAGAGAGCAGTCTCTAAGGAGTGGAAAGCTAGATCATGCCATGAGATCCTATCTGATGCTGTCAAAAGCAGTGGAAGCTAAAGAGAAACCAGAAACAAAACCCTGTACAGTTCCTATGTGACCACAAAATTCCAAAGAAAGAGTGAAAAAGTTATTAAAGTGATCTTTTTTTAATGGAAAAATAACAGTTCTATAAAATTGTTATCCTAAAGGAAGGATCAAATCCAAGTTTGGGGGTTATGACCCAGGCAAGTTCCTCCCTCCCCTCTTCTGATTGAGCTGGGTAGGAATCTGGTTAGGCTTCTTAGCTGCATAGATTTATTATTGAAATTTCTGAAGAGCTCATTGGGTGAAGGGCAAATCAACTCTTTCTTTTCTTTTTTACCAAAGGGCACATTGTGATTAGAATTCAATGGAGAATAGCATTATTAGAGATTTGTTCACTAAAAAGTTACTTACTTTTAATACAAAATTCCAAGCAAAGACCACACAGTGTTAGCTGGTGGGTTACAAGGAAAGTTCATGAGAACTGTTCAAGGGTAACTAATCCTTGGGATAAAGATAAGCCAATGGGATCATGCATTTCAATTTTCTTTAAACCACAGAACTAGGTCAATCCAGAAGTTTTTTTTTTTTTTTTTTTTAAACAACTGGGTGTCTTAAAAAAAAAAAAATCTCATCCCTGCACTTAATAAACAGATCCCGTATCTTAATCTCATATACAGGCAGCTGTTCTGAATGGCTATCATAAAGAGACTATGAATGCCAAGTGGTGAGCAGGCCAGGCAACTATGTGTCTGCCAAACATACTCCAGTGTTAAGGCCAGGACTGGCCTCATAGCAACAGACTTTCAACTATGTTGCACAGACAATCACACCAAGCTTATACAAACTGGGTTCAGGAGTGCATGTGTCCTCTCTACTCTGGAGGACTGTTGTGTCTAGGTGTACCTTCTAGGCCTTTGAGCAAAATGATAATGATGTGGGAGAGAGCTCTTGGTGGGATGGGAACTCCCATGCCAGTAGCTCAAGTCTTGAGTTCTCAGCAAAGAAGTGAAAACATGGACTCTGAATTATGAGATATATTTTAGGGGGAGTTAAGATGAGGGAAAGCAAAGCAGGAAAGCACCCAAGCCAAAAGTGGTTCCCCGCCTTCCTATACTGGCTGGGAAAGAAAGTCTCCTTCACAATGGGAAAAGTCTCTCCCTGGGGAGGAAGCCTCTGGGGAAGTGGAGGGAGCAGAGCTCATACAAAAGCTCAGATGTGTAGGGAGAAAGCTGACTGGCTGATGGGCCAAAAGGAACACTAACTGGGAAAGTGCTAAACATGCTAAATTGGGGAAGAAACAGGAAGCTGTTATTAAGGAAGGCTTAGGAGGTTGTTGCTTACAGCCAGCCATCTTGGACGAGACTGAATCAGAATGTGTGTTCCAGTCCTGCCTAGCTGACTACCGATTGGGGAAAAAAGTTACCTTGCTCTACTCTGCATCAGTGAGACAGTCTCTTAAAACTCGAGGGGAGAAAGGAAGTAGACCACTTTCAATCTGTCTATTGGCTTTGCCAATTTATACATCTTTTATGCCAACTTTCAAAGGTGTTGACTAATTTGGGGACAATATTCTGAAACATGTCAAGAAACATCAGGGGCTGGAGAAATGGCTCGGCAATTAAGGCACTTGCCTGCAAAGCCTAATGACCTGGGTTCGATTCCCCAGTACTCATGTAAAGCTAGCTACACAAAGTGGAGCGTGCATCTGGACTTCATTTGAAATGGCTGGAGGCCCAAGCACATCCATCTCTGTCTTTCTCTCTGTGTCTCTCTCTCTCTCTGCTTGCAAATAAATAAATAACATATTAAAAAAAGAATATCAGAAGACTGCTTTTCAGCTCAGTCTTGAAATGTAATGGCAGTGCTTAATTCAGCTAACTTATATCTATTTATTGAGAATCTGTTCTGTTAAATTTTAATGCAGTGTGTGTTGGAGGGGGAGTTAACACAAGAACTAGTACAAAATACATTAAAATATATTCCTTGCCCTTAGGGATGTCTGAGTATCTGGGAAACAAAGATAGTACAGATGAATCAATTAAGAAACAATTAAGTGCCAAATTGTGAGCTGCTAACTATGAATGCAGTAAGAAAGGATACATGGTTATGAACTGTAATCACCAGAGACTAGTGTACAGTAACAGGGAGGGAATGAGTTACAGTATAAAGACAGAATGGAATCTGACCAAGTAAAAAAGAAAGATGGGAGATGGAAAGAAATCAGAAATTATATATAAATTTCTTTTTTCTATTACTCATTCAGCTAACATCTTTTAATAAAAGCCCACATTAAACTAAACAATGTGCTTATTAGCAGTGGAAGTGAGCCAAAAAGTAAAAAAGGCAAATCTTGTCTTCAAGGAGGTTGTACTCTGTCACTGAACAGAACAGTGACGTAAATAACCATCTACAGTCAGATATAGCATGGATCCAAAGAGAAGTTCTGCTGACATTAGTTGAGTCAACTGTGAACAGAAGGTTGCTAATTTAGGCAAGTTTCCTCATCTTGGACAAAGATGATCAGGTATGGGGAGTGACTGGTCATCCTAACCTGATTTTACATGAACTAATTGTAAGTTCATTATTTTATATTGAAAGACATAGTGATAATGAACAAAGTCAGCTAATCAGACTCCAAGGGGTGCTTGGTAAGCAGGAAGTAAAACAGGAAGCTCAATGACCTCAAGGGCCATGAAGACAGCAAGGGGTCCTGGGCTCAACTGAGGCTGGAGATATACAACTGAATGCTAAATCTATTTATATTTTCTATAGCCAGTTTCAGAATAGCATTAGCCGCTAAGACAAGGAAGGCATCAGAGTTCTCATTCCGAGAGAGCAAATGTACTAGACACTCAGTGGCACAAAGCAGTACTGACTGGGAGTTCTATCCGCAGCTCTCTGCGGCCTGCTCCCGATCATCTCAGTAAAGAGCAGTGCTTGGGAGGACTGGTGGAAGCAAGTGCTAGGTGCCTATCAACACCCCTTCTTCTTCATGGGAAGAAGTGAAAACTGTGGAGATGTATGCCAGGCACAGGAGCCCTGTGGTCACTGTTTTATCTATCTGACTGTGAAAGATGTATAAGTGACTGCGTATAGCTATGATCCAAATATTGTAGTTATAAAAAAAAAGATTAGCAGGGTAGATTTTCCTACAGTGTGCTTGTTCCTCATGGTACAATGACAGCACTACAAGCTTCAGTTGGGGACATCTGCCCGAGTAAAGGCTATAGAAATGACAACAAAAACATCCTGCTAAAAACACAAGCAAGCCACTAACCAAGACCTCCACTCTGCCCTTCAGGCAAGCTAAATTAATGACAAATGGGAGACAAGTCCAGGTCTATTTTTCTCTATTGAAAGATAGAAAGAAAATAGTTAGGGTTGGAGAGATGGCTCAGCGGTTAAGGCACTTGCCTTCAGTGACTAAGGCCCCCGGTTCAATTCTCCAGGACCCACATAAACCAGACCCACAAGGTGGTGGCCCTGGTGCGCTCTCTCTCTCTCTCTCTCTCTCTCTCTCTCTCTCTCTGCTAGAAAAATAAATAAAATATTAAAAAATAGTTCAACACATCTAGCACATCTAGTTTCACCTCCAAGAGTTCCAAGCATTCTGGAAGCAACATAAGCATACATGGCTACATACATACACATACACAGAGAGAGAGAGAGAGAGAGAGAGAGAGAGAGAGAGAGAGAGAGAGAGAGAGAGAGAGAGAGAGAGAGAGAGAGAGAGAGAGAGAGAGAGAGAGAGAGAGAGAGAGAGAGAGAGAGAGAGAGAGACAGAGACAGAGAGAGAGAGAGAGAGACAGAGAGAGAGACAGAGAGAGAGACAGAGAGACAGAGACAGAGACAGCCTGTTAAAATAATTAGAAAAATACAAAGTATTTTGTTTGTTAATTTTGTTTTGTTTTTTAAAAGGTGTTAGGATATAGCTCATTAAGTAACAAAACAAGAACACAATATATCACTCAAGTGGAAAAATGACAGCGATGTTTTTATATTTAAACCTTATTAAAAAAGCAAACATATTTAGGATCAATGTTCTCTTCTGGCTAAAAGATAGTAATTTTGTTAATTTATACACACATCAATTTGTGCATTATTGATAGTTGTTTTTGCACCCATCATGAGAATCAATTACAAGTGACCATATGGCCCACAGAGCCTGAAATATTCAAAATATTCACATATAGAGAAATCTGTGCCCAAGAATTTCAGTATACCATAGTGTTTCTTTCCTTCAAAAGCCTTTTTGTAATTATCAAGTGAAGGGGAAGGTCAGGATGGCCACAAGAGCCACCCCAGCACACACATCACTCAATACCTTCTTAGCAAGGTATCCTCCTCAAGAATTTGTCTGGTGGATATGCTATCATGTCTCTGAAATTCCTTCTGAGTTTTAATTCAATGCATTGGTAGAGGATCATAAGCAGACTCAAATGCAAATGTAAGCATGAGGCCCAAGTGCCAGTTTCTTCATGTACTAGGACTTGTATTTCTGGACTACGTGGTCATTTTAAAAAGGTACCTATCCTCCCTCCAGCAGACTGCAATAAAGTGAAGTAAAGATCATTTGGTGTTTCTGTCTCTGTCTCAAGTGAGATGGAAAGTATTTTTCAAGGCAGGGTCTTACTCTAGGCCTCTAGGCTTTAGATACACAGTGATCCTCCTACCTCTGTCTCCTGAGTGCTGGGAAAAAGGTATATATGCCACCACACTCAGCTTCGTTTGGTCTCTTAAGGAACACATGCAATGAATAACTTCAGCCAAGGCTGGCATGAAGACTTCTCACTGTACATCAGTGTGACAGGGAGGTTTTGGTACTGTAGGCAGTAAGCTCATTTGATCTGATGTCTAAGTATATGAAAGCAGGTAGCGAGCCCTAGAAAAAAAACAGAAAACCTACAGCCATCTGCTTATTGTACTTTTTATCTAAAGATATTCAGAGCCTTTAGGCTTTTTATCAATAATTTAAAGTTAAAGGAATCTACAAAATTCTTCAGGATCATAGAATGCTTCTGATGTATTCATTCTATAGAACCAGGAGAATCCATCAAATTTATACTAACTGTAACTTGCCTAGACTGCTCACTGATTATCTGGAATTTCTCAGCTCTTGGTTTCTACCACTGTTATCATCTGTCCTTTGAGATATAATTTTTATTATGATAGTAAGTTTACTAAATAAGGCAGAAGTTTTTAGCATTTTTGTGTCCTTAACATCAGCTCTTAAAAAGTGATTGGGTGTAGTGGCAGGGTGAGTTGTGTGTCAGGGGTGGGAGGAATAAGAGTGCAGGCTGTGTTTTGATGAAACAGCTTAATGGGTAAAATAATTCTAATACAAGCATGAGGGTATGAGTTTGGAGGATCCTTAGGGCTTGCTGGCTAGTTAGATTAGCCAAATCAGTCAGGTCTAGATTTAGCAAGAGACCCTGTCCCAAAAAATAAGGTGGAATGACAGACAAAGACATGTGATATTGACCTTTGGTCTTAGTGTACACCCATGTGCACTCACACATACACACACACATGCCCCCCCCACATAAACATAGAAGAAAGAAGAGTAAATAATTTATAATAAAATATCTGAATCATCTGTGACTTGGAACATCTTCCACATTAACATGAATAATGCTTAGCTAAACACAACTGCTTTGATAACAATGGCCAGAATTGTCTCCATTTGTTTTCTGGTAAGTTTTATGCAATTTTTTCCACTTGACCTTAAAAATAGGAAAATATCTAAAGGCAACAAATAATCTGTATTATGGCAAGTGATTTATGAAACAATATTTACCTAGTATACTATCATCTATACATGTGTCTACCTAGCAACTGTCATATCTGCACATCTATCATACATTCATCCATCCTTTTTAAGGTTGTATTTCAGTGTTTACTTTATAAAGCTTATGCTCTGGAATAAACACATCAGAATTCACCTCCTGATACTATCATTTATTAACAGTGTGGCTTTGAGTGAGTTTCTCAATCTTTCTGAGACCTTATTTTTTCCCTCTATGAGGAGATGATAAAAAATTATCTATTGGCTCAGGGAGGGGGAGGGGGGAAGCGGGGAATTCGGGATAACAACGCATGGTTTGCCCACTAAATAATGTAACTCATTATGGACATTAAAAAAAAATTATCTATTGGCTAGTCATGGTGGTACATGCCTTTAATCCCAATATATTGGAGGCTGAGTTAGGAGAATCACTGAAAGTTTGAAGCCAGCCTGGATCTAAAGAGTGAGTTCCAGGTCAGTGAGATCCTACCACCGGAGGGGCGGGGCACAAAAACCCCACAAAAATGTATCTATCATCATTGGGGGCTTTCATAATTAATGAAATGATGCATACAAATGACTAAGCATATAGTAAAGGTCCAGCAAATATTTTTTATATATCATACCTTTTGAAACCTCAGATCTTTAAACATACAGGAAGAAAAAGAAAATACTTAAAATGCTTTAGCTTTGAAACTTCAAAGTTTATCAGTTACTGAAAGACATAGTGCTTAAACAAGAGTCAGAGGGAGACAGCACTTATAAAAAAAAGTCACTGAAAAAATATATACTGCCCATATTGTCTTTCTCAGGGACAATAACTTGTGAAGATCAAACATGAGCAGTCACCTTTAGGTACTGAAAATAAAGGGGAATATAATGTAATGTAATATAAATACAACAGAAATATGTCCTAAGTATTAAGACAGGTAGCAAAATGACTCACTGTTTGGTACTGGACGAGGCATTCAGAAGAGTGACTGCCAGGTGGATCTTAAGGAGAAATAGGCTGATCAGATAGAAATAGGAAGAGGATGCTTAGCCTCTTAAGTATTCTTGGCCTGTGGCTTGCACTGAATCTCACAACCAGCAGAGTTCTAGGGAAAGCTGGCTAACCAACTTTTAAGCAGATTTACTGATTCTCTCATTATTATTTTAATTTTGCTATAGAGCTATCCTCTAAACTCTAAGTTGAAGAATTGCCACTACAGGCCACCAGTGATGTTGGTACTAAGTTCAGAAAGATTTCTGTAGGGTGGTTGATATTGTACAAGACATTAGGTCCAGTGAGGAGAGGAAAAAACATGAGGTTCAGAATATAAATTATGCATGTTTCACTTATAAAGATAGAAAAAAAGACATGAGAAACTTCTTATGAAGGAAAGGAGACAAAATAAGGTACTGAAGATCTACCAGGCAGCATATATAAAACAAGAATGAAATGGAAATGTAAACTTTTTGAGTAATTTTGTGAAGACGAATTCGGTATGCTCAATGTGTGACACATGTATCCTTGCCAGTGCTACTTTGCAGTGTGGAGCATCCACAGGTCTGCACCAGGGAATGTGGGGCCTGGCAGCCAGTGAATGAATCCAAGGCACTACAGGTCTATCTGTTGGAAAGGCTACCTGGCTAAAGAAAAGCTAAAGGGCCTAGAACGCAGATCAGGAACAGTGAGATGACATGAATTCTTAGCCTCTTGGCACAGTGGAATTAACACTGGTAAACCAAGTTTCAAAGGCCCTGTTCTATCAAGAATCGAACCAAACCCTGAATGGGATCAGAAACATGGTTCAGAGTTCTCTATACTTTAAACTGACAGGAATCAATTAGTTCTGCTTTCCTTGAAGTAAACAGGGGGAGGGGAGGGTAAGGGAAGGAAAGGAGGGAAGCAACCAATCAATCTCCCCAGGTCTTATTTAGCTAAGGTGACCTAAGGTCCCTGCCCATCCGACAGATTCTATTTCAGTAAGGCAGCAGCCCCTTCTTCCCACAGTAACCTGGTTTGGATAACAAATTATACAGTCACCATTTTCTAATAAATTATACAGTCACCATCTTCTTTGGTGTATGCAACAAATTACAGATTTTAAATAGAAGGTTGGCATCCATAGCTTTCTAGGAAGTACACAGTTCATGGTAACCAAAAGCACCATCTAAGGAATGCACGGTAGGTACATATTTCACCTTGAATCTAATTAAGTCTTTACTATAACTTCCAGTTTACAGTAAATCCTTAAAAGAATAATCATCTGAGGGAGTTTTGATCAACCTGTGCCAAGTGCTTCACAGGAGCTAGCTCTGTCAGAAGGGGTGTGTCCAACAACTAGGTTTTTTTTCTAAGGCAGAACAGGCACAGATCCTACTGGCACAATTCCAAGATGGTGGCTTTCTCAGGATCACAGTACCGACACAGACTGGAGAAATTGTCCAGGATAGCTGTTGGCACTAACGCAAGTATCAAACGTAGCACCCAATTCTCATAGTAATTCATGTGCATACCTAAAAACCCACAAATCTTACTGATGGAATGTCATCACAGGCGACAGAGGCTTAAGTGCGTATACATGGAAGTCAACAGTCCCATGCAAAAAGGATCATCTCTGAGATCCATTTCAAGATAGGAGACAAACCAGATTCCCCAGAAGGAGCCCTGACTCTGGATGGCCTATAATTATTAAATATTAGAGCTTTGATTCCCTTTCTATAGGCAGAATTACAGATGATATGTAAAGAATAGAAGGGGTAGACAGAAGAGATATGATATAAAATAAGCACAAAAAAAGAGCTTAGGAGGAAAATGATGTGAAACGGAGGGTTCACTAGTATAATTAACTAGAGCGGAGTAAAGCATCATGCCAATAACATGAGAGGTAGAAAGAAGCTAAGAGGATGGTAGAGGAATAAACAATCAGTTAAGATGAGACATAATGAACAAGATCAAGGGAGGGTGGATAAAATACAATAGCAACATGGGGAGATTGATGAAATTTGAAATAGTGAAGGAAACAGAAGGACAGAGGAGGCAGGAAGTAAAAGACAGCTGGTCAAAGGTAGAGGGGGCAAAATCTGGAACAGACAAGAGTTGAACATATCTTTTTCATTTATGTACTTATAGAAACTTACGTAGTTAGTTAGGAGGGAGGGAAGGAGGCAGGGAAAGCAGGACTGAAGGAAGGTTAGCAGGATAGCAGGGAAGAGAGCCTGGAAACATGAAACCATGGAAGAAGGAACGAGGGGAAAGGAATGAGTGCAGCACAACTCAAATGACTGCACGTGTAGGAGTGAATGTTAGTAAAAGTATGAGACATGGAGAATTTTCTTTCACACTACAAAATTACATAATTCAAACTTTCCATACAATAGAAAATATTTCATCTAGGCAACATTTCTTTGACTGAAATGAATCATAGCTGAGCTTACATAAATGCCTTGGAAGGCCAAAGTACTGTAAAGAGTACACAACTTGGGTCTTGCAAGCATCACTTAGTGCTGTCACTCAGCCACTTGGGCCTCCCTGTGTCCCCTCAGGTCCTGCTCCTATCGCAGGGAATGACTGCCTAAGGCTGATGAATATTTTCCACCCATTCTTCAGAACACTTGGGGATTGACATGATTAACAGACAGAAATTTGGCTGATAGTGTAAAAAAAAAATCTTAAAACAGAACTTTTTTTCAGATTTTAAATTGCTGACTACATTATGTGAATCCAATGATTGCCAAACCTTTGCTTTCTTTTTGTTAAGGAAATTTTAATGTAGAGAATTAACAGAGCTCTCACAGATGTACATCTTTCCCAGGTCACATGGATGTGATTGACAGCTCACAAAATAATTCTGGAATGCATAAAAATTAGACTCACACACAATTTTCATGCAAAGGAAAGCCCATGCATCAATATAACAGGGCTCTCAGAAAACAGATAAAGTTCTGTTCTGAAAACTGGAAATCAGGAAGTCTTTCGGTTTTGGGAAGCTATAGTCAAACACATTTTTATTTGCAATTTGTAATCTACATAGTTTTCTTCTAGCCCACAAATAAGACCAGAATTTTAAGACAAATTATAAACTTCCAATCACAGTGATATGTATACTTGGGTATTACTGGCTTGAAAGGGAGGAAACAGGCTTATAAAATCAGGAATCCCTGCTTTTTCAAATAAAAAGCAGTGAAAGCAATACTCTTTCCCTGATTCATGACTCCAATCCCTTATGATATACTGTAGACTAATAAACTTGACACTTAAGTACAAGTATGCTAGATTACTATATGAACAGCACAGATTACATAAATTAAAATCAGAAAGCACATTCCCATGAAAGGAGAGCAGTAACCAAGGTCTCAAGGGCCTGACTGGATACTCACTATTTGGTAGAGTCAGATAACTGATATTCTCGTCGTCTATCATAGCATTCCTGGATGCCAGGATCATTCCACAAGCTCTTTATTGCATCTACATAGGGATTTTCAAAAGCAGACACCTTCTCCACGTCAACCTCTCGAACTAATTGTGCATGAGCCTGTTTAAAAACAAAAGCATCAGCAGTTTTAGTACTCTACACTGTTTTCCAAACTGCCTTTATACTGTATTCAGGTACTATATTCTTTCAAGGAATGGTTTCCAAACACGTTCACAATAAAGTAATGCTTCAGATTCTTTTTCTGAGATGGAAGCCAGCCCAAATCACTCTCTCTAGAGAAAATCTCCAGGCTAAAGCAGATTAGCGGGAACAGGAAGAAAGCTGGATTTCAGCTGTCAGGACAATGGGAATGTCATGTTGCTATACACCATTGTTTTAGCTGATAATCATAATTTTGAAGCAAATGGTATTAATTATTACTCTTTGTTTATAATTTATTACAATCACATACATACAGTACTCAGCCCATGTGGACCATATGTCAGCAGAAATTCAAACTCCTCAAATGTTCGTTCTTAAGTGTTCACTTTTACGATAAGATAGAAAAACCACCAAAACAGTTCATAATAATGATTTGATTTGTACCACAATAACTCTTCCTCTACTCATATGAATCATATTTTTATCTGATATCTCTACATTATCAAAAGAAGGACCCTGTTTCATTTTCTGTATATAGGACTTATTTTCATTGTTTACCAGGAAAAATGAGATTTATAATTTTTCAACAATATTAAAATAAGAATGTATATTTTTATTAACAAAAATTGACTTATTCCCAAATTACCCAGAATACACCATTGTTTAATAATTCCAGAATTCACTGAATATGGCATATATGCAGATTAGAGATACATATAAATATGTACATAAACACAAAAATAACAAATTAACTTAGAAATCAGAGGCAAACAACTGGTGATTATTGAAACAATCCTGATTTTGTACAGAACTACAAACTTTTAAAGAAAGTTAGTGAATGGCTATCACTGTTACATCCTGGTCAAATTATTCTTTTCATCTAGCATTAAACATAAACAATAATAATAAATTTAATCCAATTAAACCCTGTTTGGACCTTTCCCATAATGGAAGAACCCCCTTTCCAAAGACAAATATGAACTTCAGCTATTAGGACGCGCACTTGAGAAATCCCTTGTAACCAGTTCCGCTCTGGCCTTGAAGATCAGATCCACTGGGAAGCCCTAGCTCCATACAACTGAGTTTGAATGGATGTCCCCCAACAGATTAAACAGTTATTAGTTTTTCTCCAGCTGCCTGGCTACAGGGTGCGTCACCTAGGCCTGTCCACCTAGGCTCCAGCCCTAAGGTGTTTCTGGGGTGGGTCTGAAATTCCAGTTATGCATATACAAAAAGCAGTCTGAGCTCAAGCCTGGAGTTCCTGCTATTTGCCAGGTTGAATGTGCTTGCTTGCTTGCTTGCTTTTGCAGTTGCTTAGTGATGGGTTTCTCTCTCTGCTTGGACCTGTGAAAGGGGGCCAGCCTCTTTCACCATTCTGGAACTTCCTCTGAATCTGTTACTTCAATAAACACTTTCCTCCTAAAACCATGCTTGGTCTGGAGATTCATCTCAGCAGCGTGTGGCTGACTACAACAAGCACATAGTATCATTCAGTAAAGCAAGACCTTACTATTTTAAATAGCAACCAACAAGGCAGGACAGAGTGAAGTCTGCACAGGATAAGTGCACTGCAATGTGCCTGAGAGGGAAGACAGGTGTTAGAAGAAGAAGCATGAAGTATCCAAGGAGGAGGGACAGTATGAACAAAAGATCAGTAGGCAAAATAAACATGAAACATTCTTTTAACTGAAAAAACCAGTCTGGTGAGGAAGTTTCATGTTAATTTAACTCAATAAATCTCTATATTGAAAGCCCTAGGATTTGTCACAGCCATGAACCCACAACTTAGAATTCTTTCTCAAAGGGCCAAGAAAGAGTATCATCCCCAAATATACAATGATCACTATGTTGTCTTTACTCCAGTCAGAATTTCAAGCCACTTTTTACTGCCTCCCAAGCTAAGAATTCCATCCTTGTGTTTTGGAAAATGACACTCAAATATAATCAAGTGTAATTTCAATTTATGTAAGACCTTTCAAATAAGGTTCTCTAAGCTAATTGCAAGTATGACAACATCTTACAAAATATATACAGAATTTAAAAAATTATTAAAATAAACATCCCATTGTAAATGTAATCCTCTCTTTCTTTCTGGAAAAATATTCTTCATGTGGAAAGAGTATTTTTGGCATGTTAGACTAGGAAGATAAATTACATCACTTCTTCTATTTGCCCAAATATGAAATATGAAAAACAGAAGCAAAAATAATGGAAAATCATGCTAAATTAAGCATTTATTAATAGACAATTATGAGAAGGAAAGAAGCCACCTCCAATAATACAGTAAATAACAAGTCAAATTATAATTGACCCTTTCTATTTTGGACACTATGCCCAGAAAAGCAAAATAGGTATGAGCTAATTAATATATAAACAACGTGTACAATATAATCCTCTTTCATTTCACCTATAGTTGAGCACACTGGGCGGAAATATTTAAAGATGAATGCTAGCTTTCAGAATTGTTAGCAAGCTGGAGGCATGCCTTAGAACACTGAGAATCAAGTAGCTCCTCTCAAAAACTCTGGCAGAATTCTTGGAAAGGCCATGTGGAAGCCATAAAATATGCCAATGTGGTAATGTCTTCTTTTTACTCTGTGATCCAGTGGTTATATAAAATTCAGGCAAATCTTATATGCAAAAGGAAGGAAGAACTGAGGGCTTACCTCAGTGGGTCTTACTACTCACTGAAGGCAAGCTTTCAAATGAAATAAAAAAGTCTCACAGTCACTTTGGAAGGATTTTTCAAAAGCCCATTAACAGCTCAAGGTGGCTTTATGATGGAATGTTGCACCTATTCTGCTTTCCACACTCTAGAAGGAGAAAACCAAATGGTAACTTCCACATTTGCTGAAGCTCTTAGACATAAATATTGGGCATCAACACAAACAAAGGGCCTCTCAAATCCAAAATGGCAGAAACCACAATTGGTCAGAGTCCCCTGTTGGTATTTCCATTTAGCATTTGATTCTAAGGAAAAAAAAAAACCTGCAAATTCCTAAATAAACTGTGAAAAGAACAACCCCCCCCCCCGAATTTTCTTAGTTTTTTTTTTCCTGCTCAAAAGAAGCAGAGAATAGTGACAGAGACTGAGACCAGACTGCTTCTACCACCATTCAGTGATGGCTGCATTTGACTTTGTGCAAGCTGTTCAACATCTCTAAACCTCTACTTCCTGGTTACCTTATTCTGTTAGCCAGGACTAAGGCCATCACTTACCTTAGAGGACTAAACTACAGATGCATAAAAAATACTTAAAAGTAGAAACTGGAAAGTTAAATCTACTAGCTATTTCAACAATAAAAACAGTATAGAAAATATAAACCACGTTACCTATGTACATCTATAAAAACTTCTGCAACCTTGGGCAAGCCTTTGCTCAAATGTGTAAATATCCCTGAACATAGCATTTCCTGCTGAAAACCTGGACACGAAATCATGCATTAGGGCTTCACCTTTTCTGGCTTCACCACAGCTGAAGAGGCCTGGTACACAGATATCTTGCTGCATCTTTCTAGGAACATGACTGAATAAATGACGAAGAATAGCAAAGTCATACTGAGCTTTTGCTGGCCAGGGTCAAGTCACAAGTGACTTACTCCTATCTCCATACTTATGATTCAATCTGAGGTTCAGTAAAACTAACAATTACTATAAGACAAGGCCCTCATGAAGATTACAGGACCCATGTGCGGTGTGTGGAGTCCTCCAGTAGCAGGGATCTACTCATTCTGCACTTGGCTTCCATGTCCCTCTAAAAGTCAGTATTAGATGCAGATCAATGAATCTCTCCTTTAGCAATTCAGGGATCAGCAGTACTAAAGAGAAAGAACAGGCACAATAGCCTGAGACTAGACTGGGTTTCAATATTAACTGTCAAATACTGGCCCTATACTCAACCTTCAGGAAATCTACTAATCCTCATCTAGAAAATGAGAATCATAATTTGTTAGAGGGCTATTAGAAAAAGTGGTGTTAGAGAAATGCCTAAGTCTTATAACTGCTAAAAAATTTTATTGAACTTCAAAATTATCATTAACAGTTACTTATTTCAATAAATACCTAATCTCTCATGTGTCAGATAACAAAATAGTAGATAAAGTTTTTTAAGTAGCCATATACTATTCTATTTGCATAATGACATTACAAATTGATTTATGGACCCACTGGAAAATTTTCTCCTGTCATTAGATTTTCATTTTTAATCTTCATTTGGGTATTTACCAAAGCAATCAATAACTATAAGCTTTAAAGTATAAGGCATACTGTATTTCCCAAATATTATTTGTTGAAAATCTTTGTTGCTTATCCTAACATACAGTAGATTGTTTCTTAAGTAAAAGATATACGTCTCCTTCACCGCTTAAAATATTTTTTCTTTTCAAACAATCTCTTCTGCCCTACAAATATAAATTGATATAAATATTCTTGTTCATTACTTTGCTTGTCAGTTTTCTTAAACATGTTTTTTATCTTTATTATCCATAATTAGATACAATGTATGAGCTAATAATGTGTTGGCGATTTCCCTCCTCCCTGTCCCCAAATTAGCTGGATATCCTCCTCCATGGGCAAACTGGATCAGTCCATGGGGTAGGAGGTTATGGATAGCCTAGAGTCAACCTGGTTCCACCCCCTTTGTATTGTACATGTTTTTGTAATGTATAATTATTAGCATCAATAACACTGCAGGTCAGATGCTTGCTTCATCATGGCATGATATACAAACAGCTTTGAGAGACTGATGTAATTACATGGTTCTGTTACAGAAGATTCTGCCCTCAGGGCTGTCAAATCTTGGGATGCCAGATCTTGCCCACTTATTACTTCACGATTTGTGATGGTAATGTTATACTATGGATGTGTCTATACAGTATGGATGCTGACAAAATATTATTTCCAGAGAATTTAAAGAAAGCCACAAGTTAAAGAAGTTGGACAGAGAGATTCTTTTAAAGATATGCATATTCATTACAATTCAGAATAATCAGACTATGTCTATCTAATGGCCTTCAAATAACATTTGCAACATTAGTTGAGAGTTTAATAATTATTCATTTGACAAGTGTGTTTTGATATCAAAGTAAGAAATGAGAGAGTGACAGCTATGATTATAAGAAGCTGTGCAACTGTGTCTGTAAACCTCAAAAGGCAGTAACTAAAACCTTCAAGGCAACGGTCCCCGAAATTCATGAGCTGGAAGCTAGGAGGTATTTCTGTCTTTCTCAACATTGCTTGACTACTTAAGTTCTAGAACTGGTCGTGTTCTAAGTTCACACCTGGAAACACTGACTAGGGACTAAGACCACCCCCCACATGCCCCCAATGACCAACTGGGAGTGATTTTACACAAATGAAACATCCCTTTGCTCTTGCATGTGATGTAAATGCCTGCTTTAGGATTCTTAGTCGCTTCTGCACACAGTACACGTGGTTCATTTCCTGGTATTATGCTCTGAAAAAATTATAATCATTTTAGTCCCTCGTAAAGTCTGTGTTCCTACAATCTTATTAGCCAGCAGAATATATTTTTCTTGGTTTGGCTATTATTGTTTGACAACAGGAAAAACAAAGATTATTCCCCTGCTCAGTGTGATAAATTTCCAAACACGGACAGACCATCCATCCATCTATCTATCTATCTATCTATCTATCTATCTATCTATCTACATATATAGGGAGACACACAAACACACACACATATATAGGCACACACGTATGTCTATATACATCTATATATGTATATATATATACACACACATACATATATACATAGACACATTTTTCTGTTGTTGAAGAACAAGCTCCTTTAGCATTCAATGGCCCTTTCTGTAACAGCCCTTGTGAAATCTGACTACTGTGAAACTGTTTGGGAGAACTGAAAGTGAATAGCTTGCTTTCAAGATATGGTTAAAGCTACCTTGCTTCTATGGCACTTTAGTTCTGAGACCAAGAAACTTCTTTCAGTCAAAACCAAGAGAAATGAAGCAACAATACCTCTTTGCCTTAGGTAAAAGAGCAATGAATATTCAGGATCTGACTAGGTGAAAGAAAATGAGAACCTGCACCTCACTGGGTACATTTTTAAAACAAATAGTAAAAAAATAATAATAATTAAAAAAAACAAAGTGACAAAATTGATCATGTTGAGTAAGATCCCAAATTTCAAAAAGTTTATAGTTAAGAATCAATCCTGTAAGTTATTGGGCCCAAAGTTAAGAAATTAATAAATTTCTAAGGAGACTATTATGGGAGAGTTATTGTTTACCATGATACTTTTCAATATGTAAAAGTTAATAGTATTTTACATCTCTTAACATTTACTAGCAAATCAAATTTTATTAGTATGGCTTAAGGAAATTTATACATTAGAAACAATATTTTAAAATTGAAATCATTTTTAACAACAGATAATTTTCATATGAATGATGTCAACATCACTGGATTTAAGTAGCATGCAGAGCATCGGTGAGGGGACACATCTGGGTGTGTCTGAGAGGGCCTTTTCGGAGCATAACAGGACGGAACCCCTTCTGGATGTGGGTGGCACAATGCCATGGACTGGGGTTCTGGATGAATTAGAAGCGGAAGAGTAGAAAGCCACCTCAGTGCCAGTGTCCCTTCTTTGATTTCTGCTCCACTGAGATGTCGGTGAGTAGGCTCATGCTGTGATGCTTTCCTCACAATGACAGACTGCAGCCCCTCAAACCATCCGCCAAAAGAACCCCTTTGAGTTGCTTTTTGTTAGGTATTTGGCTGCAGGTTGGACATGCCTGCTAATCAGATCTTAATGGGCCATTCTTATAGGAATGTGGAAGACTAGAATGTTGACAGAAACTAAGAAAGCAAAGGAACAGTTCACAAGGTTTCAAAGGGGAACAAGGACTACATCTGGATATGGTTTGAGGCCCTGTATTATATTTTGGCAAAGAATGTAGCTGTGGTTCTGCTCCATTCTGAAAACTTCAGTGAGGCTCAATTCAAAAGTAAGACTTCACTGGTGAAGGAAGTTTCAAGATAGCACAGTACTTGATAGTACATGGTTACGGCTCACTGCTTATAGACAGGTTTAGAGTGTGTGTGTGTGTGTGTGTGTGTGTGTGTGTGTGTGTGTGTGTGTGAGAGAGAGAGAGAGAGAGAGAGAGAGAGAGAGAGAGAGAGAGAGAGAGAGAAGAAAGCTTTGGAAAGTGTGTAATTTGGTGAAGCAGTGTGAACTGGGTTAACTAAAGTTGCAGTTCAGGTTTGAAATCGGGCACAGAATGTGGCAGTACTTCTTAAAGAGATTAGCATCATTAAGGACAAGTCTTGGACTTTGCATTGGGACAATAGGAAAAATTTCTTGAAGGTGAGACAGTACCACCAAGAACTACAGAATGTAAGGTTGCAAATTCATTTCACAAGAAAATGCCTCAGAAGTTAAAGCCTTCAGGGTATCCTGTTGGAAACTGGTCCTTAGGGAAATGTTTTTCCATCCTTATCCATGAAGGCACAGAGCCCGCTATAGCTGTGGTCCAAGGGGGTCCAGTCTATATCTCCAGTTGGCAGCAGAATATGGTAATGTTGTACACACAGTGATTGTTTAGCAAGCTACTTGAAGACAACCAATGCATGGCAGAGTTTTATTCCTTGTAAAGAGGCTGAGAGGCCACTGGATAAAATAATGAAGGTGAAGCCTTCAGAATATTGGATGTGAGAGCACCATGAGATGTCCTCTGAAAAAAGCTGCAGGCATTGATCAGGTAAGTCATATGTGTCACTGGAAACAGTGCTGGAGGGGTGGAGTTACACAAGTCATATTAAAGCCCAGATGCCGCATGTAGTGTTCCATGATTTGATACTTGACATTCTAGGTATGGCAAAGACAGTCTTGCTGTGGTCCTGGTCTTTCCTTACTATGCCCTCATTCCCCCTCTTGGGAAAGAGAATGTTTACTTTGTACCACTGTAAACTGGAAGTATGTAATTGCCTTTTGATATTATAGGGGCTCACAGTCAAGAGATTACCTTAACTCAAAAGATACTTTGGACTTCTGAACACTATTGGGATTGTTAAAACGATGGGAATGCTTAAGGTTGAGTAAATCAATTTAAACCGATGGGAGACAGGGATGGAATGTTATGGTTTGAAAGTTGTATTTCAGATGTCAAGTTGGCAAGGGATGAACTGAATAGTTACTTTTCATTGTTAATTTTATTAGATTAAGAAACACCTAGGTGGCTCAGTGGTTAAGTGTGCTTCTTGCCAAGCTTGAGGGCCTGAAACCATGAGTCTGAATCTCCATACCCCACACAAGCAGTTGGGTGTGGCCATGCACATCAATAACCCCACTCCCACAAAGGGAGCAGAGAGCATGTGATCACCTGAATTTGTGAAAAATAGCAAGCTCCTGCATCAGTAAGCAACTCCAGCTCAAATGAGAATGGGTGGAGGAGCCATAGGGTGAGGGCATCAACACTTGGATCACACCACCACAGGCAAGTGCCTGTCCACTGAAGTAAAAAACATGGGGTCCTACAAAGACACATGCCGTTCACACACATACCACAACACACAAACACACACTTAGGACATTAGTGAGTCTCACTTCTGGTTGGATTTGTAAGGGTGTTTCAGAAAGTATGGGCTGAGGGATTAAAATTCTCCCTGAATGTGAGTGGCACCATCCCACCGGCTTAGGTCCTGGACTCATTCTCCTTTCTTTGCTTCTAACCTTCTGAAATGTAAGTAGCTTTGTGCTCCTGCCATGAACCACCTGTCTCCATGCCTCCCTGCCATGATGGACTACATCCTCTCAAACCATGAGCCAAGTTGCTTCTTGTCAAGTAGTATTTTGTCACATCAGTGAGAAAAGCAATTAATACAATTTCTACACTGATTTCATATAACAAGACAGTATTTTTGTTGGTATCTTCTTATACTTTAGTCATGCTCTAGTTAGTTATATCTGTTTCTAATATCGGCCCTGGGTGCTACTTGAAGACTGTTATTTCTGCCCCTGAGGCTATTCAGAAGATTGTTACTTTTGCAATATGGATATATTATACATTTAACTACTTCATAAAATGGCCTGCAATATTCTTCAAAGTTGTATTAACCATTTTAGTTTTAAAAAGTTGAAACTGTTAATGCTTTTAATTGGCCCCTTTACTGTAGATTTTAATACATTTAATTTATAAGTAGAGGCTTGGGTACTTAGTAAACTCAGAACACATTCTATTAAATACAAGTTTTTTTTATTTTTAAATTTTATGTATGTATGTATGTATGTATGTATGTATGTATGTATGTATGTATGTGCACACAAGCATGTGTGCATGCCAGGAATCTTGCCACTATATATGAATGTTAGACACTTTTCCACTCTGCTTCTGGCTTATGTATGTGGATGGCTAGAGAAGTGAACCCAGGCTGGCAGGTTTTGCAAGCTAAATAGATTTAACCCAGTAAACCATCTTCCCAGCCCTTCTACTGCTATTTTCATATACAAATATTTTTATTTATCTATTATCATTAGAAATGCTATCTTTTTGTGTTAGTTCCAGTACTTTTTGGAGATGAAATGGATGACTGGTAGATTACTGCAGCTTCACTGAACACAACTGTGACTTATGAACCACTCTGATTCCAAAGTACATTTCTGATCCACTAGCTTCTGGGTATAATATGTATGTGGCTTTATTTTGATGCTATGCTTCACAAGAACTGTATCATTACCACCAATACTTTTATTTCCAACATTGACTTTTCGAGCATTTTTTAAAAAGATTTTTATTTATTTATTTGAGAGAGGGAAAGAGAGAGAGGGAGAGAGAGAGAGAGAGAGAGAGAGAGAGAGAGAGAAAGAGAGAGAGAGAGAGAGAGAGAGAGAGAGAGGCCTCCAGCCACTGAAAATGAACTCCAGACACATGCGCCCTCTTGTGCATCTAGATTTATATGGGCACTGGGGACTTGAACTCTGGGCCATCTCTTCAGCCCTCAAGCATTTTTAAATGCAAAAATATTTACCATAATATTCAAAACCACATCATATATTTCATTTTATCAACAAACTTAAAAGCTTCTCTTTGATTCCATGAGACAGTAAGAGAAAAAAATAAGACAATCAATTATTTCAAATGTTTTCCCTGATGCTTAATGGATTAACAGATCAAAAGCCACTGCTTTATTTTTTGTAAGTGAACAGGAATATTTGTGATGAAAAATGAGCTAAGTAAACTTGGAAGGAAAATCATGATCTAAATGAGGAGTCATGGTTCAGAGAGTGCTTGAGAGATGCTTTTTCTGCACCTGCACATAACTAAATGTCGCCACAGGGCACAGTCTTCATAATAACAGCTAATTGTTGAAGTAGATATGAATACTTTTCAGAAGACCCACAACTTTTAAATTTTGTGTGGCTGATGAGATCATTGTGGCTACAATGGTAGATTCTAAGTATCAATCAACAAATTATTACACGTACTGAATGCACTTTGACAAATACAAAAACTCAGTATTTAATATTTTGTTAAATATTCAAGAGAAGGCCTAATAACTCGTTTGTAAAAGTGCTTGTTATCAAGCACAATGACCTGAGTTCTGATACAACTGTAAAACTGAGGAGCTGAAAGACAGGAGAGTTCCTGAGTTTACTGGCCAGTTTGGCTAAATTGGTGAACTCCAGGTTTAAGGAGACTTCATCTCAAAAAATAAAGTAGAAAAGGATTGGGAAAGACACCCAACATATTCCTCTGGCCTCTATACACACATAAGAGGACACATATGTAGGCTTACCTACACACAAGTGCAGCCTCATGCACATAAACATGACACACACATGTACACATAAACTTGCAACCCCCTCAACACATTTTATGGTTTTCAAATCTTAAAAAGAATTGTTATAAAATAATAGTATTACCAAATAATAAAACAGGTAAATGACAGAATAATTTCTAGACATACCACCATGATAAAACTATTCTGCCTTGATTTTCCATACTTACTTCTCATGCAGTTACACGTAATCCTGCTCCCTTCTGGGAGTTCACATCCCATAACACAGCCCACAGCAGAGCTGGGTGATACAGCAACAGTCAGTGAAGCAGACATGTATCACCACATGCCTGACTGCTCTGTGAGACTGGAAGCAGGTAGGCTGTTGTGTCCTTCTGAACCAAGCCTACTATTTCTGAAAGAATACTATATGCTGCCTTCCAAAGGAAGATGCAGCTAATGTTGTGTCTGGAGAATATGAAAAACTTGGCACAAGTTTCAGAATCAATCAAGAACGAAAGCTACCCAACTGCACAAGGAGAATCTGGAAATACAGCGAAGGCCTATGAAGTTTATTCTGGTTTATTTTAATATAGCTATTAATAAGAATGCTTCATTAATAAAGAAAAATTAGGACAAATGTCAAACTGGTGGAACATTGGGATAACAGGTATGAACTGCAAGAATCTCTAACTCAGGCAAACTGGGACTTATTCTCAACCTGTGTATGGGGAAGAAAGGAATCATGTTGCCTAGAAGTGACACAAATGGTCTACATACCTACTTGTCTATAATTCTTACATTTAAAATTCATTAACAGTGTCCCAGATCCACAAAATCCAGATGTCCCACTTCTCTTGATAAAGTGGAAAACTCAGCAACATTGTGCTTCTATTCCAAAAGGATAAGGGGCTTGTGATGGTTAGGTTTTGTTGTCAACTTGATCTTTTTAATTATCTTGGATAGGTCTCTGAGGATGTTTACAGGAAGGCAGCCTCTCAGTAGGATGCAGGATGTAAAGAAGCTCAAAGAAGCTCGAAGTACACATCCTTTCCTGTGTGGGCAGTGCAGGAAGGAAATTCAGAGACTCAGGAAACCATTAAGTCTGGGGAAGGGTTGTAAGACCCCACCCTAAGGCTATGTAAAGGGGAAGAAATTCTCTCCTTGCCCTCCTGCCTGTTCTCTGTTCTGTGTGTATGGTGTAGGTGATGGCTTTTTCTCTCTGTTGGGACCTGTGAAAGAGGGCCAGCTTCTTTCACTTTTATGGGACTTCCCCTGGATCTGTAGCTTGAATAAATCATTTCCTCCTATAAACTGTGCCTGGTCTGAAGATTCATCCCAGCAGCGTGTAGCTGACTGCGACAGGGCTGTAACTGTTTGTGACAAATGCCTCTCACACTGTCATGACTAAGTAGGTTATATCAAAGAATACAACCTGGCCAGCTTCATGTTACCTGTCTGACCCTTAATAGACTGAATTTATACCTGCCCAAATGCCTGTAGGATTGGTGCAATTTTTGTCTTCTTTGTGTGATAGTGAATCTTGAGTACTATTCATAGGAAGACCTGAATATAGCTATTTTCTCAGCTTTCTGATTTGCACCTGGGATCTTACCTATTTTCCCTTTAACCAACCCTTTATTTACCTTCTATATACTCATGTTACAAGGTCCAGCGCACAGCAGTCTAAGGAAACCAAGACACGCATTAGGTAGCAAATGCAACAGACAGTGGATTAGGGCTTGTGGCTTTGGAGTCAAACATATGCTACCACTTACTGCTTTGGATTCCTATAATCCTCAATAACCTTATCCTTAAATTGATGTGATGATAACTAAATCATAGCACTGTTGCTCAGACTTAACGGAATTATATTCATTAAAATCATGCATAGTCATAAGCACACTAATAGGCTAATAAATGTAAGACTGTACTTCAAGTATGGCCCAAGGGATAAACAGTGATGTAATCTCTTCACTTAACCCTTTTCTGTATTCAATGAACCAATCCTTTTGGGGATATCACCTTTTAGGGATCTGTTTTGAAAGTTGTAAAATAATTTCTGTGGTTTCTAGTAACAAGCTATAGCCCTATGAATTCCATAACTTTTGAAAATGCTATGGAATTCTTGTGTGTGTGCGTGCGTGTGTGTACGTGTGTGTGCTTACGCATGCACACAGATTTGTTGAATATACTGCAAGGGACCAGTAACGAAAGACCACTTACACCCTGTTAAACTCACAAATTATAAGTTATACAAAATAATTAAGTAACCACTGATAATTACATTAGTTACAATCGTTACTCATTTAAAAAGACCTTTTTTTCAGTGTAGCAAAATAAAGAGCAGTATGGTATGAAATACAATAAACCAAATCTATCTTCATAAGACTCAAAAGATCTGCCAACCTGCACTGCCTTCTCAGGAAGGCAAAAATATACATTGCTTCTTTCATGTATTCTTGGATGCTTCTGTTTTGAAAAGTTTCCATGCAACTGCTAAATGAAGTTCCCACCTCCTTTTTACTTTGTCATCTGAAATACCTGATAACATGAGATTCTCACACCAAAAGAAAGATGATCACTCTTCATTAACCTCTTCTATGCTTGCAAGTGGAGTACTGGATGGGATGAGAGAACAGCTTCCTTGCCTTTTCCAGTTTCTATGGGCACCATTTACACACATTTAAAATGCTTTTAAATCCCCTTTACTTGATAGTAGGAAATAAAACTCTTATCTCATCAACACCCATTATTAAACTATTTACTGTTATGAAAATAAATATTGTATTGTGGTTGGGTAAAAGCTGAATACTAACTCAGTCAATACACAGTAACTTGTAGTCACAAAGGTGCTGACCTTATTCACATTGCACTGTTTTGATATAAAAGACACAACTGCCAAGAGAGGTACAAGTTAAAAAGTAGAAATTTTATAAAAAAGTAGAAATTTCCTTCAAATCAAAGCTATCAACAGTATATGGTGTTGATTTCTCCCCTTCCCGTCCCTATAATTCAATAATTTTTAAAAGTAATCATTCTGTTCTTCTGGGCTTCTCCTCAAAAACAGTGGCTCACCTTATACTGGGGAGCTTAAACTACCATATTGCTCCTTGCTTTGCTCCACTGAAAAAGCACAAAGGCCAAGTAGACATCTAAACACTGCCTTTGTTTCAGAGATGAGGAAACTGTTCACAAAAAATCCTCACACCATGCAGGAGCACTGACTGGATCAGTGTGGACACAAACATTCTGCTGATGTTGCTTCTTAAACTTGGCTAGACATCAGCAGCACTTGGGAAACATTCACGAACACCCTAGGTCCCGCCCAAGGAGGTTCTGAATTAAGTGGTCTGTAAAAGGGAGGTATATACTGAGATCTGGGTTTTCAAAGTAAGCAGCCAAAAACCACCCATAAAAAGCAGAAATGATCAAAACTTAGTGTTGAGTGCAAATGAGAAAGACTAAAGTTTGCCACATTTAGTGCCCAGAGTAACTATGGTATCCTCACCTGTCTGATGGCCACTGGCTTATTATCTCACATCCTAGCTTGATAATAGCTTACAATGGAAGGGAAATGATCATGAGAACATTGTAAGCTGAGAGCTTTCTCACCAGAATTGGGTATCCTAAATATGAGAGTGCACATTTTTCTTTTATTAAATGATGTGCATGTGTCCCAAATATGCTGACCTCTGTGTGTACATGTGTAGGCCAAGACAAGGGACTGAAGCAGCAGTCTCTCTGGCAAGAGATTTTTGTAAAAATAAACATTTAATCTATCCCTTCAAGGCCAAACTTGAAGAATGAAGGAATATTTTGAAAATGGATACTTGGAAATGTTTCCACTGTGATGTGATTTTACTGTCAAAACTGTTGGAAGGTGTTATACTAGGGGGAAAAACCTATGAGTAAATTGTTAAAACTTGGAAAATAAACCATTTAAGAAAGGGTTTCAGTGGGGTTTTTGCTGTGGTCTTTATATGCTAGCTGCTCAACAGATGCTATTGACAACAGCCAATGTTCTGGGTATAAACCTTTTATCACGCCAGCAGCATATCTCAGCAGGACCTATTTCCCCTGAGGGAATATATAATCACCATTTGTATCACCGATAATGTTTTCCAATATTATATCTATCATGGCCATCCACTAGGAAGTGGAAAATTATTAATTGCTATCACTGTATTATTAAAAAACAACCTCTGTTAAAAATAGAATAGTGGAAAAATACTAGAGAGTGTTTTGAGCACCAGGAGACACCCACTTTCCATGTGTTAAAATAACAGGCTTCAGAGTCCATGTATGAATATTGATTTTGTTGCTGCATCACAGGAACCATCTTGATCTTCACATTGTGCTTGTGAAAACAAATGCTCACGTGGAATAGTGGAAACTGGTATATAGAGATAACATCTTTATCTGATCACAGAACATATCTTCTGCTTTTGTGACACCTAATGTTTAAAGGTAAATCTCTGAGAAAACAGATAAGCTATAGGCAATGAGTGTTCACAAACATTTTTATGCATTCATATACCTCTGCTTTAGTTCTGTAAGAGTGTTAGGGTCTCGTGTGACTTAAACTACTTGTATGTAATTGCCTTCACCTGCTCATCTTTCAGAATGCATTAATTGGCAAAAGAATCCTCCACTGGTTCAGTGCCACGTGCTCTTCCAACCTGGTACCTGAGTCCTGGGTAACTGAGGATACAGCACATGTAGGTCAAAGACGTCTTCTGGAAATATTTAAGTTCATTCCACACTCCAAGTAATCTTTAGAGTACTTTTTCTCCCCACCCCCCTGGAAAGTTCCTCTAATGCTTTGGACTTTTTCAATATGAGGCAAAAAATTATGAATTATAATTCAAAGAAAAAGTCCAAGCCTCATGGCTCCTACTGTTCCCCAGGCAAATCCCTCACATTGATCTGTCCTACTCATTTTATTGGAAGTGTCTTTTGCTTCCTGCTGGCTAATTCATAATGAAGAATAGCTGGAAGACAAAGTAAATCCAGGCTAAGTTTCATCTTTTGGTATATTTTGTTTCTTCTGAAATTGAGATGTTTAGGCACAAAACTCTTGTTTCAGTTATTCACAAAGTGATGTAGTTTGAAAGGTAAGGTAGACAGGGAGTGTACAGCTTTGCAAAAAGCCACATATAATGTGCTGCTGCTCTGTGGGGTGGAAAGAAACTGATAAGGTACACTGGAAGAGGAAGCAGGCAAGGGGTTCTTGAAATCACAGTGCAAGGCAGCAAGGAATAAACTTCTATGGTTAAGTGAGAAACAGATCTAGAAAGTTAACATTAATATGTGTATTTAGAAAAGCACCCAAAGGACCCTAAACACATGTTCTTGAGAGTACTCAAGCCAGGTAACAGGTAAATGTCATCTGTCCCCTTTTATGGTAAGATTAACCATGTATTTCTCAGCCTTATAGATTATTCTTCCTCTAACATTATTCTTTTTATTACCTATGGAGTATTATGTGTTAAACATTTTATTCTATTTAGTACACTATTTTATTTAGTACATACCTAACTACTTTGCGTGACAGGCATATTAAAAGATCTAAAGACATAAATGGTTAAAAAAATATAGGGAATGCCTTGAATTGTGGAACATTCCTGCAATTCAAGCACTCAGGAACCTGAGGTAAGAAGATTAATCATGAGCCAGAAGATAGCTTGAGCTACATACTGACTTCAATGCCAGCCTGGGTTAATAGCAAGACTCTGCCTAAAACAAAACAAAAAAACATTAACAAAATAGCAAGTAATGAAATGAACCTAAAGAAAACATGCAAAGAAGGGTTCAATTAAAAGGTATCTTCACAATCACACAGTGGGCATATATGTGAAATCTTCCTGGGAGCCACTCCCATGTCTAGAGGCACAAAGACACGAACAGGAGCAAAGAGGTCTGTTAAGGTTCTGGAAAGGTAGTGACTTCTGACATTTAAATATGGGTAACAAGAGCTTTCTTCCTGTGTGCCTGGCGTGGAAGAATAGTCTGCAAAACAAACAAACAAACAAAAAAAACCACACACCCCCATTCAACTTGCCTTCCTTTCTTTTTCTTATTTTTTAATTTTTATTTTTTTGCTTTTCTTTGCTCATAAAATGGGGTTAAGAAATAGCAAAGACCTACGCACCTTAAGGTCCTTGAATTGACTGAAATTAAGGGCTTGACATAGGCATGTTCTGTTATCGTAATGATTATTAGAGTTGTCAGCATCAGTTTATGAGGATAATGTACTATAGAGTGATGCAGTTCCTTTATTAGTTTAAGTAACAAACTATTACCAAAAAGAAATAACCCAAATAACCATATACTTACAGAGATGTGATGAACACTTCAGTCTAGAACCGACTAGTAAGGTGAGGAAAGTGAACACTAATATTTAGAATACTGGGGTGGAGGATCTTTTATAGTACTATTCTGAACCAAGGTAGAAAAATATAGTATGAAGAAACATATCCATATACAGTAAGCACAGAGGAAAATCTTCAGTTAAGTATGGACTGTGTGCCAGGTAGGCACAGTCCTAGCACATTCTGTAAACTAGCATTTTATCTTTATAGAAACCATAAGGCAGATACTATTACTAACCCAATTTAAGTTTAGACAAGACTACAAGAATTTTTTTTAAAAAACTTGCCTGAGGCCACTCAGCTTTAAAATGACAGAGCCAAGATTCAACCCACTAAGCCTGGCACCAATGAGCTGCATCATAACATGCTGAAAATGAGATCCCAGCAGAAGGTATTGGTGGGGTTTTGTTGTTGTTGTTGTTTGTTTGGGTGATGGGATTAAACATTTGGCTGTGAGTTCTTAAACATGGTCTCTACCACATATAACATTCCCAGTCCATCATATGCACTTTGTAGCTGACTGATAAGAGTGAGATGTTTCCAAAAGTGAATGAAAAAATAAATTTTCTAGTAAGATAATTTTGAGAGAGAGAGAGAGAGAGACAGAGACAGAGACTGAGCAGTCACTATTGTAAATTTATGGCCAAAATAAACAATCTAAGCAGGTAACCTATTTAGAGAACAATTGTTGAAGATGCAAATTGGAAGGGAGCCATCAGGTATAGTAAATTATGCCTGTAAACTTTTCCCTACATTTTCCTGTAATTTTCTTCATTTCAAATCCTTGGAATAGAGGTCCTCTGGAGCTGTCAAAGCTGTCTCTCCTTTGATCCCAAGAAAACCCAACATTCTGTCATGTATCCGACTATATTACTTGATTAAATTTCAAACTTAGAATAAGAAAGTAGATTCTTCAGAGCAGTTAAATGATGTTTCATTTCTTCTTTTAAACTATTTAACATTTTTAACTATTTAACCATTGCTGAGACAAAGCACCAGACCAATAGCAGCAGGCAGGAGATAAGTTGTTTATTCTGGCTTACAGCTGTGGTGGGAAGTTTCACAATGGCAAGGGACAGCAGGGCATGAGCAGAGGCCGGACATCACTTCTGCCATAGCAGGCAGAAAACAGCAGCAGGAGAGTGAGCCAAACTCTGGCAAATGGGAAATGGCTATAGCATCCCTAATTTGGTCCCCGATAACACACCTTCTCCAGCAAGGTTCCACCTCTGAAACTGCCATCAGCTGGGATCCAAGCATCCAAAACACAGGAGTTTATGAGGGGTATCCGATTCAAACTACTTCAAACTATAAACCACATTACTATGTAAAAAAAAAAGCCAGGCAGGTTCTAGAGATACAAATATCATTGTCCCCTAGCTTCTAATTATTAGTGTCAAGGGGGTTCTGGAGCACTGTCTGTAAACTCAGGAGGAAGTTTACCAGTTAACAGATAGGAGGGCACCACCATGCTCAAAATAATAAAAACAAATATACAAGATGTTCAATTATGTCCACATTGAAAAGAGCATCTATTAAATCTAGGAGCATGCATTTATGCTAGTTGTAAATCTGGATCCACAGAACTACCTTAAATGTAGATGTTATGCTATAGAGTATAATGTTCATATTATTCATTTTGACAGTGTCAAAATAATTATACAACAATCACAATAGTAAAAGGCAGGTGAAGAATAGACAGAAAAACTTTCTTTTTAAAATAAAAAAAATTTAAGTACCACTTTCTAAAAAATAACGAAAAATGGCTAAAGCTATCTTTGTTTGTATGTTTGTTTTGTTTTTGTTTTTCGAGGTAGGGTTTCTGGAATTCACTATGTAGTCTCAGGGTGGCCTCAAACTCATGGCAATCCTCCTACCTCTGCCTCCCAAGTGCTGGGATTAAAGGTGTGTGTCACCACGCCCGGTTTAAAGCTATTTTAATAAAAAAAGAAAAAGAAACAACTAGAGGCCCTACACCACAACATCTACTACAGAGTTCTAGTCATGCAGCAGTGTGTGTCACTGGCATAAATACACACGGACCAGTGATATAGAACACACGGCTCAGAAGTAAAATTACTCCACTTCTCAACAAAGGTATGATGTGCTGAAGAAACACAGTTTTCAGTAATGGTGCTGAGAGAATAAAAAAAAAAAGAAACAAAAAACAAAGCTCTCACCACTTAAAAAATAAAACTAGATTAAAGATTTAAATGAAAGACCTAAAACTGTAACTGAGTACCACTGATCCACCTGCTACATCCTTCTCTCACACCAACTTTTAATTGACCTTTACTAGCATTTTCTGATTTATCTACAAGGACCTGAGTTACTCATGTAATTAAAATAAATAATTATACATGTTAAAAGAATCTGACCTATCTTACTGGGGTGAAGATTAAGATTTTTAATAGAAATTATGAATGAAAATGATTTCAAGATAGCAGTTGTGATGTTAAGAAAACAAATTCTATTATAAAAGTAAGCGTTAGTTTTTGAAAGCTGACTCTTCCAAGAGATATATGCTCTCACTGCTGGTGGGACTGTAAATTATTACAGCCACTATGAAAATCAGGATAGAGGTTCCTTAAAAGACGGTAAATAAAACTACCATATGACCCAGCCATACTACTCACATATACCTGAAAGAGCCTGAACTCAATATACCACAGAGATACTGACACATCCATATTTACTGCTATTCTATTCACAATATCCAGAAAATGGACCCAGCCTAGATACCCATCAACAGATGAAGGAATAAAGAATATGTGGTACTTACAACAATGCAATTTTATGCTGCTATAAAGAAAAGTGAAATCATGATATTTGTAGGAAACAGAGGAAATGGAAATCAATACATTAGGTGAAATCAGCCAGAAAGATAAATTCTACATTTTCTTCTCATTCAGGACTTTCATTTAAACTAATAAATTTTGTGTGTGTGTACGTGTGTGTGTGTGTGTGTGTAAATAGGTCATAAAATAAAAAGGGTATTATGTATGACAGGGAAAAGATCTTAAGGCAGGGCAGAACACAGTGTGGAGGAGGATATGTGATATGACAATAGAAGCGGGTTAGACAGGAGTCAGGCATGAGGTGGTGGAGGGTGAAGGGGAGAGTGCAGTCAAAGATTAATGACACATACGTATGCCATGTTATATCATACTCATTACTTTATATGCTAATCTAAACATTTTAAATATTAAAAAGAGATGTGTACTAATACTATACCACAGTCTGGATGCATCATTCTTTTTGACTCCCTTGCAGCTCTAGAATTTTCTTTTCTAATTCTTGGGCTTTATCCACTTTTTCCTTCCATGACTATACTAGCTGCTACAATGGCCAGTGAATAATCAAAACTCTTTCTGAACTTTTAAGTTAGACTTGATTGATAATTTTCATAATAATATGCTACTCTAATTTCACACATATCTTCATTAGCACAGAAGGGTTGATGTGTTAATGAGATTCATTTCAATATGGCAAAATACCTGAGAAAAACAACTTAAAGAATAAGAGGTTTATTTTCCCTCACAGTTTTGGAGAGACCATGATAAATTGACCTCATTAATTTTGACCTGTGAGAAGCCAGGATATCATGACATGAGCACATGACCAAGCAAAATCATTCAGTGTATTACTACAAAGCTAAAGAAGGAAGAGGAAGACAGGAATCCCATAATCTCCTTTGAGGATATATCCCAGTAACCTAAAGATCTACCTCCCATTAAGTGTCATCCTAGAGACACACAGGCTTCTGAAGACACTGGCAATCCTAAACACAGCAGTCAACATGATAATGTCATCTCTTCCTAAATCGTAACTTCTGTAAACTTTATCCAGAGAGTATGAGCTATCAGGTACCCAAAGTCTTGGGGCTGAGTATACTACAGAGAAAAGGGTAGGGAATTTTTTTAAAAAAATATTATTTATTTATTTACAAGAAAAGGGAGAGAGAGAGAGAGAGAGAGAGAGAGAGAGAGAGAGAGAGAGAGAGAGAGCATTTCATTCTCTGCTCTCCCTGTTGTCAAAAAAATAAATAATAAGGTTTTGAGCTGGAGAGATGGCTCAGCGGTTGAGACACTTGCTTGCAAAGCCCAGTGGCCTGGGTTTGATTCCCTAGCATCCATGTAAAGGCAGAAACACAGGGTGGGTACATGCATCTGGAGCTCATTTGCAGTGGCTAAAGGGTAGGAAATTTGATAAATTCAATTATGGCCTTCATACCCAGGGATAAGTTGGCTTAGGATTCCATGTTTCATTTGTTTTTAAATACAGGTTGAGTATCTCTTATCTGAAATGCCTAGGGCCAGAAATATTTTAGAGGGACAGAGGATTCTAGAACATTTACATATAAACAATGAGTTATGAGGCTGAAGTACAAACATAAAATTTATTTATGTTTCATATACATCTCATACACATAGCCTAGAGAAAATTTTATAAATATTTTAAATAATTTTGTGCATAAAAATTTCATATAGGACTGGAGAGATGGCTCAGCGGTTAAGGCACTTGCCTCCAGTGCCTAAGGCCCCAGGTTCAATTCCCCAGGACCCACATAAGCCAGACCCACAAGGTGGTGACCCTGGTACTCTCTCTCTCTCTCTCTCTCTCTCTCTCTCTCTCTCTCTCTCTCTCTCTCTCTGCTTGAAAATGAATAAATAAAATAAAAGAAGTTTTTTTTTTAAAGTTTCAGACATGGAAATGGATGGAACTAGATGTCATGTTAAGTAAAATAAGACAGATCAAGAAAGACAAATATTGCATGTTTTTCTCATGTGGAATTCAGATTTAAATGTGTGTGTGTGTGTGTGTGTGTGTGTGTGTGTGTGTGTGTGAACATAGGGATTATGTTGGGAAAGAAAGTGTCTAAAGGAGGTGAGTATAAGAGCAATGAAATAATGAAAGAGAAAACACTGCTTATTTTCTCCTATGTGAAATCACAACATGAGTCTATGACATGAAAGCAGAAAGACTACTTACTGCAAGGAGGAAGGGGCAGCAGAGCATGAAGGAGAAGTGGAAGGGGCCAATATGAGTAAAAACGAATGATACATATATATGGTAATTTCAGAATGAAACCCATTATTTTTAATATAACTAAATAAAAATCAGTAAAATAAACACTTTTTTAAAAAAATGTTTTATAGTATAGAATTTTCCACTTGTGGTAGGCACAGTGTCAGTATTAGACTTTGGAGCAGTTTGGATTTCAGACTTCTGGATTAGGGATGCTCAACCAGTACGAGTTTCCTCCAAAGGTCCCATTTCACTTTCCACTCTGCTGTGCTGTGTCTCAGCACTGAAATCCTGCAGGGAGTGCAGGACACAACAACAGACATCTGTGGTGTCTGGCTCTAACTAGAGCATGCAACTAACTCTCCATGAGCCAGAGAGAAACAGAGGGAAGCAAGGTAGTTTTGATGGTGAGAGCTGGCTTTATTTACTTGGAGGGAAATGTTACCACTTGGAGGGAAAATTACCACGGCTAGGTATGACAAGGCACTCCTGTGATCCCAGCACTTGGGGAAGACAGATGCAGGAAGAGTACAAGTTTAAAACTGGCTTTAGCTACATAACTAGTTTGTGGGCAGCTTGGACTATATAGTTAGGCTTTAATCTCAAAAAACTGCCTTACTTTAGAGTGGGTTAAAAATCTCATTGATATTCTTGACTTCCACTTAAGAGAGCTGAAAAAGACCTAAGAATTGTGAGAAAATTAACTCCAAAATGCCTTACCTAACACTAGCATGCCAATGCCCATGTTAGGATGACAGAAAGCTGTTTTTCAACACTTCTGAGATTTCTGAGAAGGCCAAGTTCAACTTTTGCCTGTTGGTTTTATTTTCTTTACTAGCAAAGGACAAGTATAACCTTTCCAAATGACTCAGTGATTCATCTTTAATTCATTTTTCTGTCTGGGAACTTGGACATTTTTCTCTGCAAAAGTTCAAATCACCAATGTTTCATTTTTAAAGAAATGTTATATTTCTTCCTTTACCACTATGGATGCATAGTGCACTCAGTAATTGGCTGACTGAATAATGACTTTTTAAACGACAAACTCTGGAGATATAAAAGAATGGATGTACTTCTAAACAGAACATTGCTTTCTTTAAAATAAATAAATAAAAGGGTCAGCATGTAGATAGGTCAGTTGTAAGTTATCATCTCTTCTCATTTTTAGGTTGTGTGCCTGGTGCAGGTAAGTGCATTTGATTGCTTTGTTCCTTGTTTATGTTATGTGCAATCTAATGTCTGGATAAAATATTTTATAACAAAAAAGAAAAATTGAAGCCAAGGGTGGTGACTCATGCCTATAAACCCAGCAGTAAGGAAGCTGGGACAAAAAGAGATTAAGAAAAATTGAGACTAGGCTGGGCTATATAGTGAGTTCCAGGCAGCCAGAATGGGACCCCATCTCAAGAAAAGCACCACCCTCAATAAATAAACAAACAAAAGTGAGTTATCAACTTCTTACTGTGGATTTTATAGCCAAGTGAGACCCTGTCTTTTTTTTTTTTTTTTTTTTTTTGGTTTATCGAGGTAAGGTCTCGCTCTAGTCCAGGCTGACCTGGAATTCACTATGTAGTCTCAGGGTGGCCTTGAACTCAAGGCAATCCTCCTACCTCTGCCTCCAGAGTGCTGGGATTAAAGGCGTGCGCCACCACTCCCAGCTCTTGAGAACCCCCTCCCATCAAAAACAAACAAATGAATTATCAACCTCTTGGTGTTGATTCTATAGCCTAGATCACGGCAATGTGTGTGTTAGTCCTGGTGGTAGAGGTGATTGGGTCACAACTTATGAGTTGGAAGGAGCAGTTTCTTCGTCTTCCTGCCCCAAGTCATAGTTCATATTTTTTCCTTCCCTTTAGGGAGAGCATTGCTGAGAGAGAAGCAGAGAAGTCATAGGGGAAAGCAGTCCAGATGGCCACACTCACTGTACACTCCTGAGAAGCATCAATGCATTTAGGCAGGGTGAAGGATCTTGTCTTTCTGCCAGGGGCAGGGTAGGTGCTGCTACACATGGAACCCCAGGCATTATGCCTCACACATTCATGCTTTAAAAACTCAGTCCAACCAAACTGAATAGGAGTACAAAAACATACACAAAAGGAATTTTCAATAATATTTTCTACCACCTATGGGAGCTTATGCTGACCTATTAAACAGAAAAGGTGAAAAACACCCCACAACTCTATACACATTAACATATGTATTAGAGAGCCTTACTTAACTGCTTTGTGGTGAGAGACTGGCAGTAAAAACAGACAGAAGCATTTACATAAAAAAATTATCCACAGAGGAGTCAGATTTTGCATTGACATATCCTGCAAGGACAAATGGAAGGGGAGAGCCCAAGGCTCTCAGCATACATTAAAACAGCATGGCCACACCAAAGTGGCTGGCAATGGAACAATCATCGTTCTGTAATTTTCACACAAAAAATTGGGCAAAAATCACTGCAATTTGGTATGAATGTTCCTTTCAGGTATATTTCTCAGAATAGGCAATATATTTTATTATAATGTTCTTTTCTTATTTTTCATCTTTGCCTCCAGCTTGGCCACATCCTATAATTTTCATAATAATTTAGAATCTATAATAATAATTATTTATTTGCTGTAGTGTTATCAAGGTTATACTCTTTGACAAATTAGTATTTTACATAATGAAGGACATAAATAAAATGAGAAGGTTGTGCCATTTTTATTAAGACATGGTTTGGCATTGTAAAAGTCTTCTGACACATGATCTTCATTTCATGCAACACACTTACTAGGCCCCACCCTAATAATGATTTTTTGTTTGTTTGTTTTCCAGATAAGGTCTCATACTAGCCCTGGCTGACCTGGAATTCACTATGCAATCTCAGGGTAGCCTTGAACTTACTGTGATCCTTCTACCTCTACCTCCCAAATGCTGGGACTAAAGGCATGTACCACCACATCCAGCTGAAATTTTATTTTTTATTACAAGAAGAAACTGAGACACTAGTAAATTCCTGGCAGGCATGCTCAGTAGTTCTTGCAGAGGCAAAAGTATTCTGTGTTTTCCAGTTGGGAGCGCCATCTACTGTCAAAACCATAACTTCATTCTTATTTTTTCAGGAAGCTTTGCATAATGCATGCCAAATTACCAACAGTGAGACTAGCCTTTACACAAATCTGCAGGTGTACAGCAAGGACTCATTTAATGATTATGTGCCCTGAAAGTTTCACATAATTGTCTTTTCCTTTCCTTTTGTGATACTCTTATGGTACCTATACCATCTTCAGGTTCCTAGATCCCAATCCATTTCTAGAGCCCTCATACTGACCATTAGCAAAACTTTGTCCCCCACCTCATCCTATCCCAGTCCCTATACCTCCACTAAAAAGGCTCAAATAACAGTCCATGAAAGCCTTTCCTATGGATATCTGAAGAAAAAAATGTGCAAAATAAAAACACAAAAAGCATGTGATAGTTATGTTTTTCTTTTTATGTATTATTACCATTTTAATAATAAGGTTAGAGACCCCAATTAGCTAAGACCAATAAAACTCTCATCCTTAAACATCAATGTGACACTGAAACAAGAATAAGAATATCTCCCTGCTCCTCATTGTGGGCTATTTTCCTCCCATGAAGGGAATGAGAGATTGAGAAGGTATAGATATCTGGGGGAATAGCATTCCAAGGTAGACAGATGGGAGCATTAAGTGGGAGTGAGGCTAAACTGTTCCAGGGACAGTGAGGAGGCTGTGAAGGGAGACTAGTCTGAGAGTGTTCAGCTGAGAGATGGAGGGCTGAGAGATGCAAGCCCTTTTGCAAGGTATATCTTTATTCCTTACATGGAGCTCAAAAGAAGTGATTGCCAAATAAGTGGGTGATAGTTTTGCTTTTTTTTTTTTTTTACTTTGCTATAAAACATGTTTATTGACCGCTCACTTGTCCATAAAGCCCAACATGACCCTATCTGAGCACAACCCAGCTTGCTAGTCTTTTTAGGACAGAAGAGGCCGGAACACAGAGAGATGCTTCCGGGGTTTCCTTCCATGTCAGGTTGGAGCTTGCTCATTCACTCCAAGGCTCCACGTTCTAACACCTCTGACAAGGGCAAGGACCCAGGTACTAGAAGATCACAACAACATTAAGGCTCTCTGATGCAAACTGCTTGTACATTCCTGTTTGAAACTGAGGGACAATATAAGAAGCACTGTTAAATAGCCATGCCCACTGAGATTTACTACCCTTATTCTTACAAGTGCATTTGGGACTGTTCTTCTGTAGTCTAGCTTTTGCATATGGCAGAGTACCCATGCTAACTAACATCCACAGCATGTCCAGGTTCAAGTAGAAAGGCCAAGTTCAGGATGGCCCAGGCGGCTGTAGTGATGATACCTCTGTAGTGTCTTCTGGGTGACAGACACCCTTGGACAGGCCAGGCAATGCAGGAGCACACACCTGTCCACTGTCACTTGCTCCTTGTTCAATCTGGACACTATCCAAATCTTGACAATGGTGACCTGGTCAACCAAAGCTGTACTCATATGAAATAAGAATCCATTTCTTCATTAACGGAGATTTCCAAAAGTGTCAGGCATATTCTTAGGAGGCGTCCTGGGATGGAGCAGAAGAAGTTTTGCTTTTGATGGACATCAATGCTCAGTCCGTCATTTATTCTGGAACTTGTTTTCCAGGTACAAGTGAACTGTGAACTCTATGAGAAATCTGAAGGTTTATCTGGAAACCTAACAAGCACACATCGTGCAGGTGAACTTCCAGGCTATGGTCTAACTTCTTCTTGGCACAATTTGAATAACCATTCTTGGGCATGTTATTGGCATTTTTTAAAAAAAGGATGTGCCATGCTTACTTACCAGACTTAAGTTACCAAAAGCCCTTAGTTTTCATTCACAGCTCCACCTCATGCCCCTTAACTGAGGGCCTAGATAAATCTGTGTCTCAGATAGGCTCCCTGGGTGTAACTTCCTTATCATACAGTGTCATTTTGCCTCCAGGTGCGCTGTCAGCCTCCACAGAAGGAAATCACAGCAGCCGCTGGCTGGTTACTGCTTTGCTGTCTCAGGGAGGTTCCATAGAGCTGGGATGTGGCCGGCGGAGTACACAGATGTGAGCAGATGTGTATAGTGTATCCACATGGTTCTTTATTCAATTGGGAGAGCTTATTATAGGGAAAGGAAGCCAGGGGGGTGAGGAAGATGGGAGGAGGGCAAGGGGACTGGTCAGGCAGGGTGGTAAGTTGGTAGTCTGCCAGGGGATAGGTGAGTGCAGACAACCTGTGAATACCTAATTTGTATAATTGGGGGGGGGCTGAGTGGCGGGAAATACGTGATTCTAGCCATGGTCCGTGGGGATGGGTACAGAGGAATTTGTTACTTGGGTCTGACACCCATTGCCAGTCATGCTGAGATGGGAATGCTGGGTTCCTGTGGCTTGCCCATGGGGGCTGGGAGTCAGGGTTGATGATGGAGCTGGGAAACTCCTACCGGATTACTGGGGTTTCACCTGTTCAAACATCGTTAACCCTTTGTTCTCCGTGCTCTCATTTATCAGTGCCAACAAGCAGTGCCCGACAATACAGGACCTCCCTGTAAACTTAAAAATTCTTGTACTGACCACACCCCACCATACTGGTAAAATACAACCAAGTCAGTCGTGAAACCTGCCCAAGAAATGCACCAATGGGTTATTGTGATGGCCTGGATCTTAGCAGGCTATTTGTACTAATGGCTTCCTTAAAAGTATCAAAGGCTTGTCCTCTGAGAAGTGATCCTAGCCTGGGCAAGAAGACACAAGGAGGGGACTCTCTGTTGGTCTCCTTGAGTAGCCCAGCTACTCTGAACCCTTCCATCACTAGAACCTAAAGTTGGGGACCCATTCAGTTGAATGGATCTGTTACTCATCCTAGTGACATGTGTTTTAATCAGAAATAAATGCACAGGAATAAAATAAAACATCATAGTAAATTTTAATTAGAAAAATTCCAGGATTTATCCAGCTATTATGTAAAAGGCAGACCCTTAATATTCTGAAAGTCACAAAAAGTAAAAATAGAAGATGTCAATTAGAATCTCAACATACTATCTGTTATTTGTGGACCTTGAGCTAATTATTTAATATCTCTAAATGTTTAATTTTACTTTATAAAATAAAAATAGAATTTAAAAAGTTAGTGTTATGATCTATTATAAAACATATGGGGATTAATTATAGATTGAGTATATAACTATGTAAGAAAATTTTTGTGCAGTAAAGTCCAATTCTAACATGAAATTACTTCGTTGTGCTTTAATACGAGACTGGCTGGAAATAAAGCTCAAGGAACTAGAGATTTCTAAACAGTCTATTTTTTTGCAGGAGTTCTTGTGAGATGATCTAAAATAATATTGCATTTCTCCTTCCACTAGAACGATCTGTTTGGTTGTTGTAACAGCCAGTGGCAAGAGTCAGAAGCAAACACAGAACCTAAATTGGAGCTGTGCCTTCCTTTTATAAACAAAATTCTTGGTGGTGGTGAATTCTTTCAGTGTATTATTTCATTACAAATTGGGATGGAGTAATGGAAATTCCTTACAGTCATCTGGCATCAGGAAGAAACACAGGATAAGGTGGTAAGTACACACAGAACATGCTAGAAAGCCTCCTGAGTTCCTTTGTTTTTTAAAAAGTATTTCCTCACCTGAGCACCCAAAGAGATATGAAGGGACATAATTTCAAGTCCATCCCTCTCACATAGCCTCACGGCCATTTCTTCAGGATAGGGTGACCACCTCATCAAGAAATACTTTGGAGGACCAAAGGCACTTGTCATGCAATTTTAAAAGGCATAAGTAATTTGGACAGAGGGTGAGTGAGTGGCACAGTGGGGGAAAGGACTCAGTTGTCAAAACCTGTAAACAGTCCATTATTAAGACAAAAGCTCAAGAGTAGAAAGTTCTAGACTATTAAGAAGGTCCTAAGATGTGACTGTGAGCTAAAAAGACAGCTGCATATTTCAGAAGAGGAGTTCTGTTACATGAGATAAGGCAAATGTGGCAAAGGGACACTGCAGAGTAAGTGGGGCAGGAGGTGGTGCTCGCTCTGTACAGCACTGCAACAAAGGTGTGTCATCCTTCAGGAAGTAAGACACATGTCACAACTGCTCCACCACCTGAAAGACAAACCAGCTGCCTACTGGCAAAATGCCTTTTGGCCCTACTTTTATTTGCATATTGTTATTTTGAAAATATTGAAAGTTTCTAAGACTGAATGGGAGAAATTTCTCATTAAAAATCCTGACTTCTGCACTCTCCTAAAAAAAAAAAAAAAAAAAAAGAGACCTATTTGGTAAACTAGGGCCTGGAATTCTCAGGACACGTGCTTGGTAGAAGCAGCAGCAGCAGCAGCAGCTGTCCTCGGCCCAGGGACACACACCCCTCAGGTTGCATCAGTATTTTCATTTCTTCTTGACTGATTGGGGTTGTTTTACCTAGGTAGAAGGTTGGGGGATGGGCTTGTGCAAAGGAGTGAGTATGCATGCTGAAGAGGTAATTATGACCCTTATGAATATGTCAAGAGTCCAAAGAAACCTAGGCAATCCTTGATTGGCAGGCAGAGAAAACCTCCAAAAATATGAGGCACTGAATTGCTTAGAAGAATAAGGTAAGTCATGGAGCAAGTAGGGCAGGGTCATAATGTTCATCACCTTGTTTTCTCCTTACATGAAGAGAATAGAAGAAAGCACAAATCCCCTTTAAACTAGACTGAGCAAAACACTTATCTATTATTTTTCTTTCACCTAATCCTCAACCATAATTCTCGTAGCCATAGTAGACACACACACACACACACACACACACACACACACACACACACACACACACCATTATTTCCAGTTAAGATAAGGAAGCTGGAGCTAGGGTACGTTGCCAGGATGGGATTCAGACAGGAGTGGACTTGACTTTTGCCAGTACAAGCTGTGGCCTGTCCAGCCCTCATCAATGACCTACCATGCCTTGAAAGAACTGCACTGCTTCTCTGTTCCTGCATCTGAGGTCACTGAGATACCACCAGCACAACTCTAGTGATTTAAAAGGTTTATCTTTGACTAGAATAATCTTTCTCTGAGAAAACTCATCCTGAAAGCCTCAAATGGCCAGGAGTTTTTTCAGCCTACGAGACAGTGGCTAGTTATGTCTAGAAACTCCCTTATTTGTTCATAAAAGTCTTGCAAATATTTTGGCAAATAAACACAGAAGGCCGGAAACGCTAATTATTAGGCAGAGACAAACCCACAGTAATAAAATAAACAACAAAGTGCCTTTTCAGCGCCGCTATTCAATGTGCCTTCCTGTGTCCAGTGCCATGAAAAACAAGATGGGAATGGCCTGGAGGAGAGGGAAAAGGAAATGACTCCCTTACAGACCATGTCCTTTGGGCAGAGTATGGCCTTAGGATTTGCTACAACAAATTATCAAAAAAGGGTGGGTAGTAGAGTTTGCAGGGAGAGACAAATGGTTAGAAAAAACTGGAGTTCCTTAAGAACACTGTTAAGGCAGGACACTTACAACTTTTTTAATGATGAACTTTTTTTGTCGTTACAGCTTAAGAAAAGATGGAATTTTTTTAAGGTGAGGTGGGCCTTGCTTGGCTAGTTGTAACACCCTGTTAAGTAGTCCACTGCCAAGTCAAGAGCCTGCTTGGGTCCTCCATGCATGACCATGGATCTTGTGTCTTGTGCCTTGTGCAAGGGTGCACACAGTGGAGGTCACCCTGGGCCCTGGAATCCAATCACTGCTCTTGCTTGTTCAAGAGCAGAGGTATTTACTCCTTGAGATTAGGTAGAGATTTGCCCATTTCAGTGCCTGTGTCATTGTAGGTGCACAGAAATGTAGTTGTGTTGGCTATCCAGGATTTGAGAGAAGTCATGCAGGACCTCAGACAAGCCAGCAAGATACTGTCCAGTTTGTTTTGTCTTCAACAATAAGAGCAGCCTCTACCAGTGCCTCTCTTCTTAGGGCCATAACTCCTCCTCAGATGTGGTTTAATAACAGTTTCTACAAAGCCTTCACACACAGTTTTCACACTGCATTCTTCCTCTCATTTAAGTTGAAAACAAAGAATAAAGGTTATGAATCCAAAGACAAGTTAAAAGGACAAGGACAGAGGACCTTCCACTTAGTGAGCAAGGTGAACACTTCATGTGTCTGAATTTAAAACTGCTCTCATGGATCACCAAGCCATTGTACTCCAGACTTTAATGCAAATAAGTTAACAAGCAGCCCAGGGTTGGCATCTCTGCATTGGCCTGTTTCCTCTGACAGACTGCTGGGGTACAGATTCCTAGCCAACTGAAGAAAACCTGGCAGCTCTCTACCTCTTCCAGAGTCAACTTGGCCTGGGCAATGCAGAACAACTGGTCTCATTGCCTTCTGAGATGACAATTAATTACTGTGGTGGGAACAAGGAGCAGTCTATCAGGGAGCCGAGCCTTTGCCCTTCTGAGTTTGTGGCATTGGCCTTGCCCCAGATCCAACGCTTGTATCACAAGTTGCACTGGGGATGGTATCTGGCCTCAACTTAAGGCAGTCTGGACAGAGTCTGTGAATTGAAGACCTTCCGAATTTTTTTGATGAGGAAAAAGAAAAAAAATTAAAGCTTCAACTCATAATAAAAAATATTTAATAGCAAAATGCAATGGTTGACGAGACTATTCTAGACATGATAAAGAAAACGGCACAAATGTTTCTTTGAGAAGTATCTGAGTATGGCACAAAAAGGCCTGTGTGGTGACATGAATCCAGCCCCATTGAGAAAAATTCCAGCTCAGCGATGATATCCTCAGCTTTATTAGGCTGAAGTATCAAGTTCAGTGCTCAGTGCACTGTAAGAATATATTATCACAGGACAGAACCCCCCTACCCACCCAGTATCACCTCTAGCTAACAGCAAAGGACATCACAGAGCATATGATCACAGGACAGCACCCCTTCCCCCCCACTCTAGCCAACAGCAAAGTGTGTTACTTATTTAACTGCAGGATAACTGATGACTCCCAAGGGTTTTCCAGAAAGGAACATTAGATCTCATTGCAGGAATGGGTGAATTAGACCATGGTGCTCAAAACAAACATCCTAACTAAAGTAAAAGGATTTTTATCAAAGGTTTTATATACTTCATAGTATACCACTTCTCCTTCAAGCTAGACATAGCCATAATGTTGAGGGGAGAATGTGCCTAACCCTAACACCATGGATCTCTGTCGCCTGCAATGCTGGATGGGTTCTTTTCCAGTCAATCGCAAGGAAAATAGTCATGTGCACTGACTTGTCAACCTACTTCCTGCCAGCCTATTGTAATTTCCCTCCCATCTCCACTATAACTCCAAAGGCAAGGGCTGACTGAAGGGAATCCAACCAATAGACCAGCTCAACTCCGGTCTTAATGCCTTCTTTGAAGCACTGGTTGACAACAGCCAACCTACCAAAGCTGTTCTTCAGAGGTTTCCGTTGCACCTTTCTGCTGGTGCTTTAATAATCCAGCCAGGATTTTCATGTGAGCCTCCAGACAGTACTTCCAAATGTCTCCTACACCTTCCACTGATGGCCACTGATACTGTCTATCCCAAGAAGCACAGTCTGTCTCTCATGTGCCTCCCCATGTCCCAGTGTTGATTCTCCGCCTGTTTTATCTGTCAGGGTCAAGGGTGCTTCATTCACAAAGTCACCTCTGCCAGCTGGCCAGTTACAGCTCCTCTTCTCCCATCCCAGCCCCTTCCAATTACTCACCACACATCATTCACTGCCTTCTTATCCCCTCTCATTGTTTCCATCCTCTTTACATTCCCTTCTAGTGCCTTAGATCCAAGCTGCATTCTTTCTGCTTGGACCAGCTTCTATAATCATCTTCTATAGTAAGATCTCTTTCAAATCCATTCTCAACCCTGCTTCAGGACAATTTCCACGGAACATAAATCTAATGACATCACTGTCTGTTAAAACTCTCCCATAGCTCCCTGCAATCCACAGGACAAAATAGTTCCCACCCTGCTCATGCCTCATTCCTCTGGGTTTTCAATCTTCCTCAGACCAGGTAAGCTCAGTCAAACCTTCATGCTATCTGCATTTACAACCTGTGACATTCCTCACATCATTTCACCACCTTCACTGTGAAGAAGATCCATAACAACCTGTGTCCCTTCCCAGGCTGTCACATGACAAATACTGTCACTCCTGACTCTTTCCTTTCACATCAAAGGGCATCTTGACCCCCATAGCCATCTCACAGAGGGCTCATGGTTTCACTTTTCTTCTCTGTCCAGCCTCTACTCAAATACTGGCACCTCAAAAATGATAAATATTTAAAATAAATATTTAAAAAAAAAAATAAAATGTCACCTTCTCCCAGGTGTATGAATTCCACAAGGCTCTCTTTCCACACAATTACATTTATGAATCTACACTTACATGTTTATTTTGTCAAACAAGGTCATTTCTATGATGGTGAAGAATCCAGCCAAGTCACACAACTGCTCCAAAACTCTTGAAAAGAATGAGATTCCCGTTTTTCACATAAACCTCAAATCAGGATGTCTATCATTTAGATGTGCCTCCTTTTCCCACCACAGAATTTAAAATGCTCAGTGGTAAGTCTTCCGCTATGTGTCATTTCATAGTAGCTGTGCAAGGGAAGCCACCAATCTGAAAACAGATGGAATCAGTCCTCGGGATCCTAATACTGGGAGGCTAAGACAGAAGGACAGGAGAATCGTGAGTTTAAGGCCAGTCAGGGCTACTCAAAACAAAACAAAAACCAGGAAGGAACAAGCTAGTGAGCTGAGCTCATGCTCTAAAAGTTGCTTTTGTCCTTAGGACACCAAATAAGATCCAAATTCAAAGCTACAGGTAAACGACCTCAAGTCTATTCTCTCCCAGTTCTTGGTAAAAACAGCAAATATTTCTGTTCTTATCAACTGAGTGCTCAAGGATGATGCAGGTGCCGCATTCAATGGGACAAGGGGGGAATAATTGTCATGGATGATTTTCAATGAGGGTCAACTGCTGGTGTAAATCCAGGAGTTCACACTTTGAAAAGGAACATGAAATGGAGGAAAACACCAAAATTTCAAAGCACAAGGGTAAGGCTGGTGTGCTTGCACCCATGTGGTATGGCAGGAAAACATTCTGTTGTGGGTAGCCACAATGTAATCGCTTCCAAGTGCTACCTGAGCACTACTCATGTTAGGATTGACTCAGAAGGTCCCAGGTACAAGTGCTTTGGCTGAGCAAGGAGGAAAGGGGGAAAAATGCAACTGTGGAGTGACAGAATAACCTGTGTAACTAACTTACCATGCCTGGCAAGATACTGGAGCCAAGGCCTCCTAAAGAGTGTGCACCCTGCTTTCTGAGCCTGAAGGACTGACTTAAAGGATGTAACTCCCTTTCCAGGTCATGTATCTGGTCTCCTGAAAGCATGCCTGCACAGGAATGACTACGAGCACTGTGCTCTTGCTCATTTTTCTTCAAAAAGAAAACTCCCTTTGATTCAACATGGGAATCCAAGTATTTAATGAGCAGATCTCATTGTTTTATATTTACAATTATCCCCCTGGCTTTGCATTTCTATTTTCTCTAAGAAGCTGAAAGAACTTGACAACAACCCCTCATTAGAACTTTCACAGATAACTTCATCTTCATCTTACCATTGAGAAACAGACAGAACAGGGTTAAAGAATTTGAATTCTGGCAGTCTGTGGTAAGACACTGCAAGAGTGGCTCATACCACATACCATAGAGCTTGAAAAGATGGAGAAAAGAGTGTTAATTTTCCTTATTCTCACCTTAAAGTCAAGTAATACTTTAGAAAAGGAAAACAAATAAAAGTAGCTAAATTTTGTTTTCAAACAATGTCAAATGGAAAACAAGACAAAAACAGAAAAAGTCCTGCTTTCTTGATTCATGTTCTTTCTACCCAAAAGAATAAGAGAACTTGTCAGTATCAGTAAAGTCAGATCTGAGCTGCTGCTGTAGTGCTATATAGCTCTGAGGGTGTACTGTTAAGTTTCTTAATTCATCATCTGAAAATGGAGATTAAAAGGTGTTATCTCACAGGAGATGATAAGAATTAGTACTGACAGGGCCTAGCACAAGTTAAATGGTTAAGATATCTTTTAATACATTACCATTGTTGCTATTATTATTGACTTTGGCATCAGAACATAATTTTATTTCCAAAACCTTTTACCATGTGAGCAAATTAAGGAAGCCATTCTCTTATTCAAGAATGACAGTCTTCCTAAGAATACAAACGGGGTCACATAATCCTAATCCTTGATTGTGTACAAACTCTGAGTAATCTTTTCATCAACATGAAGTTTGAAAACTAAATCTGATATATACAACCATAGATCAGAGATACAGACATGCTGGATATAATATGGAACAATGGCCACTCCTGTGTGTCCTATTAGTCCATTAAATTTTAATTTAGACTCTTTGTAAAACGACTCCCAAAGAAAAAGGAAAAAAAAAAAAAAGCAATTACCTTATATTCACCCTGCCCTATTTCTAAGAATCTATCCACTATTACATAAACCACCTAAATGGATTTTGGAGTGCCTGCAGGCAAAAGGACAGAGTGTGCTAATATCTGTTGACATGACAGTAACAAGAAAGTGATATATGAAAAATGGATATAGCTTCCTATTGCAGTTACTATAGGAAAAAATGATTAATGGGTTCCACAGATTCCCCTTTTTTATCTTTATCATGAAACTCAAGAAGTACAGGTCACATACCTCCCTTACATCTTAGTTTTCTTTAAATTTGTAGGGTGTGTGTGTGTGTGTGTGTGTGTGTGTGTGTGTGGTGAAGGCACACATGTGAAGTTCAGAGGACAACCTTATTTTAGACAAGGTCACTCTTGTTTGAATGCTATTGGAGCTGGCCTGTGAGTTTTGGGATTCTCTTGACTCTACCACCTTCCTTCCATTGCCATTGGCTGTTGAGATTACAGATCCATAGGTTACTAGAGCCTGGCTTTATATGGGTTCTGGGATCCACACTCTGGTAATCAGGATTACAGTGCTTTCGAACTGCTGAGCAATCTCCCTAGCCCTATCTTAGGCATTTTTACAATTCTAAAATGTATACTCATAGTAAGCACTATAGAGGACTGTGGAATTAGTTTCTGGAAAATAGTTCATATGCTTTTGCAGTCACTTTTAGCTTACAGACTAAAGTGCTTTCAAAATTACTAAAGATAAAATAGCTAATAACTACTGTCAAATGAGGAGTGAAACTGATCACCTTTAAAGCGAGACCTAATGCAACTGATACCCCACTTCCACTTCTTAAGAAATACAGGTCATCATTAGACAAAAAAAGTTAAATGAACTTATCAGAAGTGCTTTAAAAAATGAAAGCACTGAACTGGGCGTGGTGGTGCACGCCTTTAATCCCAGCACTCATGAGGCAGAGGTAGGAGGGTCGCTCGCTGTGAGTTCGAGGCCACCCTGAGACTACATAGTGAATTCCAGGTCAGCCTGGACTAGAGGGAGACTCTACCTTGGAAAAACCAAAAAAAAAAAAAAAAAAAAAGCACTGAAGATTCATCATGGGGCTTGACTAAAGACGGTAAGTGGCAGTCATTAATCTCTTCATCAGGTCTGGTTCTCCATGCTTACTCAGCCTTGAAATGCCCCCAGAAGCCAGAAACAAATCCACAAGATGTGTAAATGTCCTTTCTCCACTCTTGGCTATCCTACTTATCTATGAACAAGCATGTAACATCACAAAGGAGTTGAGGCTAAGCAAGTGTGTTTCCCCTCTGTATATGCACTACAAGTATAACCACAAAATTCAAACTATGTTGGAGTCATACACTTAGTCTACAGAGGCTAACTACAGTACAGACAGTATAACTCATAGCTCAGCATGGTACACAGAACAATAGCTAACAGTCCTGCTTTGCTAGTAGGAGAGTATAATCACATATTCAAATTTTGCTTAACTACTTTTTAATGTCTACTACAGTAAACATATATTGAGCACAAACTATGTGCCGGACATCATGCTAAATGTTATTTAGGATATACAGTAAAGCAGACAAAGCTCAACATTAAGCTTTGCTAGCTGTCAGTACTGTTTGCTTTACCTCATGTTCTTCATCTCATCTCTACAATGAGGACAACAAACTTGCAAGATTTCAGATTTAGAAGATGAAATATGCAATAAAGCTGGATGTAATCATGAGGCTGCCATTAGCTTCTAAACACTCTAGCACAACATGGCATTATATTTTGTTCACAGATGTGTAACTAGGCACTGAGAGGTTATGGCCTGGATATTGTAACCTTCAAGGTATTTTCCCCAATATCACTGTTATTTCCACTGCATATCTTTTTAAAAATATTTTTTATTTATTCATTTTCAAGGAGAGGGAGAGAGAGAGAGAGAGAGAGAGAGAGAGCGCACAACAGGGCCACCACCTGTGGGTCTGGCTTATGTGGGTACTGGGGAATTGAACCTTAGGCACTAGAGACAAGTGCCTTATCCACTGAGCCATCTCTCCAGCCCCTCCACTGCATATCTTAAATGTATCTTCTGGTAACTGTTGCAAAACCTTCCAGATTAGAGAATAACTGTAGCTCTAAAAAGTCAAAAAGTTCTGGCTTTGGCAGCATGAAGAATCAGAGGATACTGAAGAGATCAATGGGCATACAATGTAGTCACCTGTATCTTATCCTAAATTTAAAAAACAAGGCTTATCTAGAAGTTCAATGTTTTGTAAAGAATAGAAGCCTTTAGTTTAACTGAATAAAACCCACATTTTCATCTAACAAGTACCAGTATTTCTGGAAAATGGAAAGTGAGCATATTTGATAAAGCTCTGCACATGGTTTCCTTGATATTCTCCTTGTCCTATCAGTGACATCAGTGACACTCTGAAAGCACGACAGTGCCCTGGCTTAGAGCAAAGAAATCACAGTTTTAAATGATGAGCATGAAAATAAATAAATAAATAAATAAATAAATAAATAAATAAATAAATAAATGGCAGTCAGCTTTCTAGTTGCTGCACAGAGAGAACCCAAGCAAAAGCGGCTTGTAGAGGAATGGGTTTATTTGGCTTACGGACTCGAGGGGGGAGACTCCATTCTGGCAGGGAAAACGATGGCATGAGCAGAGGGCTGGACATCACCTCTGCCACAGCACTGCAAACAGCGGCAGGAAGGTGTGCCAAATACTGGCAAGGGGAAGCTGGTATAACCCCATAAGCCTGCCCCCAACAACACAGCTTCATCGAGGTTGTAAAACCCAAACTGCCATCAGCTGAGGATCAATCTATCAGAACACATTCAATTGTTTGTGGGGGACACCTGTATCAAACCATGACAGTCCGCCCCTGGCCCCCACAAACTAATAATCATACAAGATATAAACACAATATGTTCAACTCAACTCTTAAGTCCTCGCAGCTTTCAACTGAGCCATAATACCAAAAATAAACCCATAATGGCACAGAACATTCACAATGCAAAACATGAGGCGCAGCAAAAACAGATTGACCAATACAATACAAGATTTAAAACAAACAGGGCACCATCAATCTCTAACTCCAAGCTCAATGATTCTTAACCAATAACACAAGTCTCTTGGAGATTCAATTCCGCTCCTCCAGCTCGGCTACTCACAGTCCGGGAAAACGTCATCCGGTACTGGCAGCTCGCCTTGGCACCCATCCATAGTCCTGGAATTCTTTGGGTCTCCATTGCAACCCACAGTTCATCCTCATGGCTCCATCGGACTCCATGCAGGCAACCTTGCACACCTGCTTCACACGCCGATGACCATTTTTCAAAAACAAAACTGTGTTGCAAATCCAATGACCCTCTCTTTCTAACCAATCTCCATTCC
>PVHP010001032.1:0-67235 GCA_004024765.1 Zapus hudsonius
AAGTGCCTTTTGATATAATTTTCCTAATCATTGCTAGGTCTTTCTGATACTCTGTGGAGATATAATTTTATAAAATTCATTACTCTTTTGATATTTCTGTTGAGATACTTTGATCTGTGAATGTATTTGATTTTAGCTTCTTGCTACAGGTCTAGCTCATACTCTCTTTGTAGCTACTGGTATCCAACAAGGACATGCTAAGCTTTGCATGTTGAATTAATTCATAACAATGGGCTTTACTTATAGGTTTCTAGACTAATGGATAGCGTGATTAATGTAGATGATGATCAAATTTTATATCCAATTCCAGATACATTTACTAATGTTTATCAACTTTTTACACTCTGCCTACAATCTACAGATCATTTCCAGATGTGCTTCTGGTCAGATGTTGCCTGAATCTAGGATTTAACCTCATACTCCTCAGGTGAGTGTGGGTGGGGGAAGGAAGGTAGAACACTGTCTTTGCCCCATCTAACAGGGTGGATTTGGGATAAGAACAAAAGGAAACGCTAAGGCTGAAGGAAGATGGAAAAGTGAAGTAACCACAACATCCTGGAATTTTCTGTTGTGCTCCAACATGAGTTGCAAAATTGATTCCTTGAGTCCAACTTCCCTAAGACTGTTTGTCCTTGAGATTGGTTTTGTGGTAGTGTGTAGTTGATGGGTTCAGAGACTAGGCTAAAGACAATAGAAACTAGCTATTGCTATGCCAAAAATAAAGAACACAAGTTTGAACTGGAGGGATAGCTCAGCACTTAAGGGTGCTTGCCAGCAAAGCCTGACGGCCCTAGTTTGATTCCCCAATACCTATATAAACTCAGATGCACAAAGTGGTATATGCATCTGGAGTTTGTTTGCTATGACAAGAGTCTCTGGCACTTTGCACCATGTTTTCTTTTTCTTTATCTCTATTCCTCCCCCTCTTGGTTAAATAAATAAATAAAAATAAAAAAGGAACACAAATTTATGAGATGCTGCTCTGGTCATGCCTAAAATCAACTACCAGGTCTATTGGAAAAGGACATGATGGATGGGATCCAAATATGTATATTTGGTTTTGATTTATCATCTATCCATGCATCAACTACTTCTATACATTGAATACTTTCATCTATACATACATTGAATACATCACTAGGTGTGAAGGTATATCACATATATATGTATATATCTACCAACATATATATATATACATATATATATATATATATATATATATATATATATATATATATATAAAGCAATATTACTGCAATCACATAATTTTTAGTGCACTAAGGGAAATAGAAATATAAGCATAAACTTATGGTACACTGGGTTAAGTTGATCTATTGGCGAATAAGAACCTAATCTATCTTGACTCGTAAGGGAAGAAATATTTGAGCTGAAATTGGAAAGCAACATGCTTTTTTTCATGTACACAGTCTGGAAAAGGTGTCTTCTTGTTCTAAGTTGCTGGATTTGCCCGTGAGCTAAAAGACCAGGAGAAAATGCAGGATGCAAAGGGCAGGTGGTCTTGCCCTCAGTTTATCAGGCTATAACCAGAATTTTGGCATTTAATTTTTTTGAAAAGAGTTTTCAACATCCCTAGCTATCAAAGAAGTGCAAATTAAAACCATTTTGAGGTTCCATCTCACCCCAGTCAGAATGATTAACTTTAAGAAAACAAATGGCAACAAATGATAGTGAGGGTATGGGGTAAGAGGAACCCACTGTTGGTGGGAGTATAATTGTGAAATCAGTGTGAAGGCTTCTCACAACAGTGATACCACTCATGGGCTCATACTCAAAGGACTCTACCTTCTACTACAGAGATACTGTACCCATAGATATCTCTGCTCTTTCACACCTCGTCCAGAAAGGTTCCACTTCCCAGATTGGCTCTAGCTAGGGATTGAGTGTGAGGCTTAATCATAAACACTTGTGGTTATGGGGGACATTTCTTATTCAAACTACCACACCTTACAAGCATGAGGACCTGAGTTAGATCCCCAGAACCCATGTTAAGAAACAAACAACCACAAAAATCTTGGCATTGTAGCATAAACAAAGCTAAAGCATTGTAGCTTTAAAATCCAACTCTAGGGCTACAGAAACAGGTGGCTCTTGGAGGCTGATTATCAAGTTAGTCTAGCTTCAGGCCAACAAGAGACCCTGTCTCAAAGAAAGATTGGGACAGCACAGTGCCTGAAAGGAACACACACACACACACACACACACACACACAGAGAGAGAGAGAGAGAGAGAGAGAGAGAGAGAGAGAGAGAGAGAGAGAGAGAGAGAGAGAGTAAAACCAATGATAGAGAGCATGGATTGGAAAATGTGAAGATATAATCATCTTGCTAATGAGATGATTATTAATTACTATCATGTAGCTACTGAGCACAGCTGCCTATTAATGCTTAAAATTGTTTACAAAGGAAAGAAACAAGCATGCTTGAAGAGCACCCTGCTCAACAGTGGCTTCGCAAAGTTGACATGGAGCTTCACAGTGACCTTGCCATGGTCAAATCTTTTGGAAGATATGTAATTGGTTCCCTAGTCTCTCATCTGCCTGTGTGAAGAGATCAGATATGCAGCTCTCTGGGCATCATAGCTAACTCATAAAAATTCCTTTCTGTAGGAAACCAATTTAACCACTAGCCTCTTCGTCTTACCTTTCTATCACTTTGTGGCCAGCTCTCTAATCAGAATCTGTTTTTCAACTAATTAGTGTTGGGACAACTCACCCCTGAACCTCAACTTGAAGCTGTTTGTGTCATGGGGAGAGAGCACTTAATCAAGTGATTTGTGATTATTCAACAGAGAGTTCTTCTCTGATTAATTTAATAGGACATTTTCTGAGGCGCCTGGTCTCCCAGTAATCATCTGCTTGGGGCAAGCTCTACTACGGCAGGCATGAATACCAATACAATGAAATTACCCTACTTGCATTGAAATCAGGGTACTCTTTGGGGGGGATTTTTTTGAGGTAAGGGTCACACTCTAGCCCATATTTACCTAGAACTCACTTTGAAGTCCCAGGCTGACCTAGAACTCACAGCAATCCTCCTACTTCTGTCTCCTGAGTGCTGGGATTAAAGGTGTGAGCCACCACACCAGGCTCTCCATGGGCTATTTAAATTATTAAAATATCAGTCTCTTACCAGAGGAATCTGTTCTGAATTAGCTTTATAGAGCAAGCTGTCATATCTTTTCATAGTCTCAGCCTGCAAACATTATGTCAGTCTTTAAAAAATTATTTATTTATCTGCAAGTAGAAAGAGATAGAAGAAAGAGAGAAAAAGGCACATCTGGGCCTCCAGCTACTGTAAAACATGCATCATTGTACATCTGGCTTTACCTGGGTACTGGGAAATCAAACCCAGGAATATATAATGTGTAGAATTTATGTGAGGACAAGAGACAATGTGTATAATATGCACAAAAGGGCCTTCCGCACTGTGGGCTTGCGATGAGCTGTCATACTGTGACAAGACAAGGGTCTCTGTAATCCTTGGCATCATGCCCATGATCACATCACATCTTCAGTGTACCATCTGGTTGACGTTAGACTAGCTGATGGGTGTATGTCAGACCCAGCAGTGCACCATGGCCCCTCACTTAAGACAAAGCCCTAAATCATGTACCAGTGGACAACTGCCTGCTGATGAAGTCATGTCAGAATGTGATCTATGACCATGACCAGCACTCTTTGCCTAAAATTTTGATATCTAGGAGAAGAAAATGGAGGGTGGCAGTTCACTTCAAATCTCCCTTCCTAGCTTCCCCAGGATAGGGACTCCTGGAAAGGTGATGCCTGTGTCTCAGAAAAAAACTGAAATGATAAAGGCTTAAGGGACTGATACCTTCCCGGGAACAGATCAGACATGTTTGCTGTCTTTACCCAAAACTAATTATCCATTGGAATGCAAGCTTACTCTTCCTTTACTTTCTAGTCTAACCAATAGATTAAGATTTAACATAAACACATGTAAGTATATGAAACTCCAAACTAGGTGGATATTTTCATGTTGTCATTTTCATATTTCTTGTTTAACCAAAAAAGTCTCTTGTTTCATTCTTAGCCTAGATGATTCTATTTATCAGCTGTCCATGAAAGTAGATAGACTGAGAGAAAGATATGTAACTTAATTCTCTTGACTGTATAAAGTTGGGCTTATTATATATCTTTTCTATGCCTCATGTTTATTGTAGGTAAAATGGGAAAACACAGTTCTCTTTTCTACAGGTTGTAGGGGCCAAATCAACATTACTTGAATATTCTCTGGAAACAAAGACTCTTGGGACCCATCTCAGACTTGCTAAATCTCAGTTTGGATTTTATCAAGATTCTCAGGAGACTTGTTGATAGAATCTACATGATAGGATGGTGGTAAGAACTTACTGAATTGATAGTAGATAGATAGATAGATAGATAGATAGATAGATAGATAGATAGATAGATAGATAGATGATAGTGATGCAGTTAGAATTCAACATGCACAGGAAGTCTTGAATATATATTAGCTGCTCTTTGTTCTATTTTGCATTAAGGCATGCCTCAAGTGGCAAACTTTCTTCCACATTTCCATTATTATTTCTAAATTTAATTACTATTTGATTTTCTTTGTGTCTCACAAAACTCTCCATGGGTATTTCTCAAAATTTATTTATATAGATACTTTCTCCATCAAACCTAGCAATATTTAAAATATTTTTATCTCCCTGTGTGTGTGAGAGAGAGAGAGGGAGGGGAGGAGGGAGAGAGGGAGAGAGAGAGAGGACACAGCATGTATGTCATATGACAAGCTCAATTGCCCATCTTTATCTTTCCCCTTGTTTGAGGCAGCATATCTTGTGACTGCTTTGTACTGCAGACTAGTAGAGCAATAAGATTCTGAAGAGTCTCTTTTCTCCACCTCCCATCTCATAGTAGGTACAGAGGATTATAGATACACTAATGCATCCAGCTTTACATGGATTCTGTGGATCTGAACTCAGGTGGTCACACTTGTATAGCAAGCACTTTACCCACTCAGCCATCATTCCAACCCAAACTCGGTGATCTTTAGGAAGCATCTTCTACAGGAGACACAAAAAAGGGATGCAAATAATAAAGGAAGAAATCAAAGTATCATAGTCTGTAGATAACATGAGTCTATACATAAGGGATCCTAAAGACACTACCAGAAACCTGTTAGAGCTGATAAATGCTTTCAGCAAAGAAACAGGATGCAAAATTAATGCACAAAGTCAGTAGTTTTTCTAAATACCAAAAATAAATGTGCTGAGGATGAAAATAGGGAAACACTACCAGTAACAATTGGTTCAAAAATAATAATAAACCTTTGAATAATCCTTATCAAGGAAGTGAAGAATCCTTATCATGAAAATTTTTAAATGCTCAAGAAATAAATTGAAAACAATAGGAAATGAAAAGACATACAATACTTATGGACTGGTAGAATTAATATTATGAAAATATCTATCTTACCAAAAGCAATCTGCAGATTTAATGCAATCCCCATCAAAATTCCAAAGGCATACTTCACTAAAATAGGAAAAATAACCCTGAAATTTATTTGGAAGCACAAGAACCATTGAATAGCCAAATAAATTCTGAACAACAAAAATAAGCCTGGCAGTATTACCATAGTTGATTTTAAGATATATTACAGAGCCATAGTAACGAAAACAGCATGGTACTGGCAAAAAAAAAAATACACATAAGTCAATGGAATAGAATCAAGGACCCACATCTAAACCCAGGCAGCTCCAGCCATCTGATTTTCACAAAAGTATTCAGTAGAGAAAAGACAGTCTCTTTAACAAACAGTGCTGGGAAAACTTGACATCATGTAGAAGGATGAAAATAGATCCTTATCTCTTTCCATGCATAAGAGTCAAGTTCAAATGGATCAAAGACCTTAATATCAGATCTGAAACTCTGAAACTGCTAGGGGAAAAAGTGGGGAAACACTGCAACATAGACATAACCCTGGTTGCTCAGAAAGTAATACCATGAAACTTAAGAAGCTATTGCATAGTAAAGGAAACTATGAATAGAGCAAAGAGGCCACTGAAAAGATGGGAGAAAGCCTTTACCAGCTATACTTCTGACAGAGGATTCATATATAAGATTTACAAAGAACTCAAACCACTAAAAAATTAGAAGTCAAATAACCCCATCAAAAATGGGCTATAGAACTGAATAGAGAGTTCTCAAAAGAAATACAAATGGCCAATAAATATCTAAAGACATGTTCTACATCCTTAGCCATCAGGAAAATGAAAATTAAAACTAGTTTGAGGTTTCATCTAGCTCCAATCAGAATGGCTGTTGATGGGTTGTTAGATTCCTAGAAAGAGCTAGGGTCTGTTAGGGAAGGAAATTCATCAATGGTCTTAACAACAGTGATCCTACACACTCTATCGCTGGCCAGCCAGGCCAAATGTACCAAGTGGTGCAATGGTGGCATGTCTGTTATGGAGGAAACCAATGGCTACTCTCTGATTGGACTTAGGCCAGCTTATGGCACAGAATTTGTAACGGATACTGAAATAAAATGAAAAGTTTATGGCTGATAAAGTCATAAGCAAAAGAGGGTAACCATCTACTGTTGCTTGGTGGAATTGATATATTATGACCACCAAACTAAGTACTTATATTTATGCCCATATGTTAATGATGCCCTCATTTTTTTGATAGAGAAGCTTCTCTTTTCAGATGGCTGTAAGTAAGTACTGGGGAGACTCAAAGCTCACCAAAGTGCTGAGAAGTGACAGTGGAGTGTTCAGCACTGAGACATCTCTATCACACCCTCCAAGGCTCAGAGACCATTGCAGAAGAGGCGGCAGAAAGAATGTAAGAGCCAAAAGCAGGGGAGGAGTGCTTACAATACTGTCTTCCAGATACAAAATGGCCACGGTTGTCATCACCCCACAGTGCCTGATGCTACCTACACAAGACCTGCAAAAGAGGGAGGAAAAATGATGGCATCAAAAGAGAGGAGAGATTAGTTGGAAAGAAGGAATTCATTGAAGGAGAGACTTGGCAGGGAGAAAAGAGAGAGTGGGAGATTACCATCATGTTAGATTGTCCATATGTATAAAAGGAGTCAATAAAAAGTTAAAAAGTAAACATTTATAATTTTATCATCTGTGTTCTTCACAGTGTTAGAATTAGGTCTTCAAGGCTATGGAAAAATAAATTTCTATTGTTTAAACCCCCCCAAAAAAATTAAAGTTCAGATGAGTAAATAAATGACCTGCATGTATGTGCCATCAATGATAACAATGGTTACAAGAACATATACCTGTGAGACTTCAGGAACTCTGGGTGTTCTGAGAAGTTTCCTTTAAAAGGCTAACAGAAACCAACGATTCTCGACACAAAAACCCCTAAGCTCATAACATTAAAGCATCCTTAATACTCACCCACCACGACTCAGGGAACTGAATGGAAGAGGGGGTGGAAAGATTGTGAGAGCCGTGGTGGGGGAGAATATCAAAGACTTGGCACCCTTCAGTATCAACACACTTGGGTCAGGAGAACCCGGCTGAAGACTGGGCTATCCATGGTCCCCTACCACAGAGACTGATACAGACGGCCCATGGAGGAGGATATCCAGCTGACTGGGGATGGGGAAGGGGGGCAATGAGGAATTGGGGATAACAGCTCATTGTTGGCCCACTAAACAATGTAATTCATAATGGACAATTAAAAAAAGGCTAAAATGTGAGCCAATTCTTTGAATGGTATACATGTTTCAAAGTTGAAGAGAAAGAAAGAATTCTAGGTAGAAGTAATTATTTGAAACTTACAAACTGTGCTCGTGGATTTGAAGCAATAAGAGTTAATGTCTTGCTAGAACACAAAGTCCTTTGAAAACTTGAAATAAAAAATGGTAAGGTGTGAATTCATATACTGTGTATCCTGAGTACCAAGCCAAGAAAAAGAAAGAAAAGACATGTCGTGTTCACAGTTTTTCAATGAGAAGCAGCATGCTAAAAGTGCCTATTAACAAAAGAAAAAAAAAAGAAACTGAATTACATCTATCTCTCCAGAAGAAGCTCAGCATGAGCAAGGTTGATTGATGCACACTCAGACCCCCTGGAATACTGTATAACCCAGTGGTAAGGGTGGAGACAGAGCTAGCCTGGTCTAACCAAGCAGAGTCATTTCACTGAGAACAGCTATTTTCATTCCTTTTTATAAATATTTTAAAAACCAAGAAGATATTAAGACATTGTAATGGTCACTTACAGGCTGTATTCTACAATTTTATATATTGTTACTTATCACAGACATTTTAGTTGTGAAGACATTTTTAATTTGAGAAACTTTGAAAGCCTGTAATTTCCTGTACAAAATGATAGACTTTGGTGATGATGCCAGAGATAGAGGCTGATTGGAAAGAAAAGTTGGAATTTGCAGTGAACGGAGGGCTTTGTAAAGCAAAATGCAACACCTTCCTAGCCCAATACTCTTGCTCATCTATAAAACATAACACAATAGCTAAAGTCAGCTTTGGTATAGACTATGAACTGTGCAACTGGGAAAGAAAAGTACAGGCTTGTCTGTCAGGAGAAATTTCTAGATTAATTTTGCATTCAAAAATCTTTACAGCCACAGATAAAGCACTTAAATCCCTTATACTATAAATTTTGTCCTAACAACAAAATCCTCTAAAAATATGAACCAAAACTGTTCTTAGCTTATGAATAGTATCATCATCAGCCCTCAGGGTAAACAAAGGATTAATGATGTTTTCTTTAAAAAGCCAATTGATCTTATGGACTTCTTACAGACTGCATGGGTTTTCATGATAATTTATATAGGCAGAATGCTGCGAATTTATTAAAGTCTTAAACCAAAGGGTAATTTTACTCACAAACTCAAATAGATCACTTACTGTGATTGTTGATTAGTTAGAGTCATCTAAGGAGATTATAAAATAGGTAATAGCCTTCTTTTGAAAGGTTTTGGTACCTGGTGAGTCTGGCTTGTTTTCTATGCATGGCAGAGAAACACTCAAGAATCTGTTAGAAGCAGATGTTTCGGAAGCAATGCCATCAGAAAGCTGATTTTCTCAAGAGAAGAAAAATGCTGAGGGAATTAACTAGGCAAAACATCATAGTGGGAGAGTCATTTATAAAAACAACAAAAATATTTTAAAAATAACATAAAAAGTGTGCAAGACTTTTCTATCTGTATGACTCAAACTATGGCTTTACTGCAAATTCCAACCACATTTTAATTCCTTACCAATCATCGGTAAGGTAAGTCTAGACACAACGGTAAATTTAGAAACTTTCATCCTGTTTTGACAATATCACATTTAATGAGTTTGCATTTGTTTGATTTGATTATTAAAGTATGTGTAAACAGGTTTATATATTTGCTAACTTTGTTATTTTGTTTTTTTGTTGGTCACATGTGGTACAAAACATGACCAAGTCATTTATCTTGTTCAGTTTAGGCTATTATAAAAAGATATGTTATACTGAGTATCCTAAGAAATTCAAATGAACATAATTATGGAGGTTGGTAAATTCTTTCAGGCATGGGTCTTGGTAAGGGTACTCATTCTGATTTGCATACGTGTTTCTCTTTATGTCCCCACATGGTGGGAAGATATCAATCTCCTATCTCCTCATCTTTTACAAGAGTACTAATCTCACTATGAAGGCCCTATTCTAACCTAATCTTTCCCCAATAATCCAACAACAGGCCTAACTCCAAACACCATCACAATAGGTATTAATTAGTGTTCAACAAAGAAATTTGGAGGGACATAGACATTAACTCTTATTAAGAGTCATGAATATATAGACCTTCAATGGATTAGAAAATAAAAGTTTTTCTGTATCACATAGACAATTTCTAAAAAAAAAAAAAAAAAAACTTACTGAGACAAATTTAAACCCTAATAAAAGCAGGGGTAAACGATGTTCATGGACTGGAATCTTTGATATTGAAAGCTATTTGTTCTTCCCAATTTAATACATTAAGTCAATGGAATTTATGATAAGATCTTGGCTTATTTTTTTGTGTAAGTGTGTGCCTTTGGAGGAGAAAATAATGAACCATAAATTGATATGTACTAAAAATGACCAAGTCGATAAAAAAAGAAGAAAATTGAAGACCTAAGCTAACGGCTATCAATGTTTAGCAAGCATCTAAATGCATCAACATGATCATCTAACCAGAGCAAAGTTGGCTGGGGCGCCACTGGAGGTGTCATGCTTCGGTGAAGAGTGGTAGGAAATTGATTTCAAGGACAAGCAAAGATTACTTTGACCCTTACTTCAAACCACAGAAAACAATCCATCCTACATTTGCTTGTAGATCTAAACATAAATGTAAAACAATTAAGGTTTTAGATGAAAACAAAGAACACATTTACTAAATAGAAGTAAATACTTTTAAATGTGATTCAAAAGTTATTAACCATAAAGGAATACTTTGATGGTCATCTATATTAAAATCAAGGGGTTTTTTCATCTAAACTTTTCATTAAGAGAGTATAAAGGCAACTCACAAGATGTAAGGCTATATTCATAATATATTAAACAAAGCCCTCATATTCAGTATAAATGTGCATGTAAAATATGCACATTCCCTAGAATTAAATAAGAAAATGATTATTAAGCAAGTTTAAAAATGTACAAAAGAATAAAATGGATATTCCAGAAAAGAACATATCCAAATATCCAATATACACATGAGAAGGCCTGTAATATTTACTTTTTTAGGGAGATATAAAAATAATAAAAACTTTATTAGCCTGAACATTCAAATTCATGTTGAAATTAAAATCACTCTGAAATACTCCTATATACCCAGAACAAATTCCAAGACAAAAAAATGAGGACATATTCCATCAAAAGACAGTGTCTGGAATGCTCATAACTACACTGAGCACAAAACCAAATGCATAGCAGGAGTAGAATAGCAAAACGAATGGTGGTATATTTTCATAGTGGTATTGTATACAATAATAAAAAATGTGCAATGCTACCTAATAACATAGAGACATTTCACACATACCCTCTTGAATGAAATGAGCCGCACATAAATGCGAGGAAAGCACACTGCAGTTTCCCATGCTGTTCAAAGACAAGGAAGAGGTTATGTTTAGGAGGAAGTGATGACAGATCCCAGGCTGACTATAGGGAGACTGAATGCCGTCTGTTTCTTGATCTGACTTTGTGGATTTAGCTGGAGAAAATCCACTGATATGTCTGTATTTTTTTTTGTCAATCATGTGAGAGAGAAAGAACAGGAGGGAAAATTTTGTTTCAAGCAGAGTTAGTCACAGCTCCTTAGAGGGGAGAGATTAGAGGGTAATAAGGAAAGTCAGACTTTCAATTCTGAAGTTTCCCTGAACTTATGCTAACACTTGGAGTTCACTCAAAGTGTTACAGGGGCCATGCCCTCTTTTTAAAAGAGAGGTTTAAAGTGATGGATTTTCCCACACACCAGCTGTATTTTCAAATAGAAATCTGGCATATGCACCTGGAAATACAGAAGAAAAGGCAGCAGGGAGTAACTGTCAAATATAAGGAACATAAAATGGTTCAGAAATTCTATAATTCCCTGCTTGAATCTCTTTCATCTCAAAAAATAAACTGTGTCTCGGGCCAAGGAAACACTGGCGGTCCTGCAATTGATGGTTATAAAAAGCTGGGGCAATAGGATCTAACAGGATCATGGGTAGCTCAAAAAGAGGTGCCTCACATGAAGCCATATACTCTTAAATATGAGGTATTTTAGGTTAGGCTTTAAAAGGAGTATTATACTTAGCATTCCTGCTGTAATAAATGGGAAGTGTGCAGCCTAATGCTCTTATGTGAAAGTAATAAACATGTTAATTTAGTTTAGAATAGGTTCTAGGATTACAGCTCATTATGTCTAAAAATAAAATCAATACATAGGCCAGGCTAACACAGTCCTGTGGCTACAAAAATTACAGATGATGAGAACTTGCCTGGCAGGGTTCAGGGGTGGAAGGAAATAGTCTATTTGATGATTTCTACTTGCATCTCAGGTTTCCTGAAATGCTCCCCTAGGTTGATCACATTTGAGCAATTCTTTTGCAAGACAGCCCGCTTCCCTCAGGAAGATACCACATATTAATTAGTGTTTCACGTTGATTTTCCCTGGATGGATACACAGAATAGCACTACCTTATCTTTATGATAACTTTGTATTTATTCATTCATTTCATTATTTATTCTCTAATTTTGTCTTTTATTTTTCATTCATTGGTTCTGTGTTGACCAATTAGGGTGTATTAGACACCATAAGATATACAATCATCTCTAGGAAATATTTACTTTCTTTGTTTTTGTTTGTTTGTTGTTTGTTTGTTTGGGGTAGGGTGTTACTCTAGCCTAGGCTGGCCTGAAATTCACTATGTAGTCTCAGGGTGGCCTTGAACTTGTGTAGATCTTCTTACGTCTACCTCCTGAGTGCTGGGACTAAAGGTGAGCACCACCACGTCTGGCTAATATTTACTTTTTTTAAGGGAGATATAGAAATAATAAAAAATTCATTGAAAAAGCAATATAAAGTAGCATGTAAAAATAAAAGAAAACACAAAACTAACAATGATGAGAGTGGAAGGTCACTTTTGGAAAGTTTGAGTAAGGCTTTACAGATATCACTATCTTTGAAAACCCTGGGGCGAAAGAGGAGGAATGAAATAAGTCCAAGTTGAAGAAAAGATGCACAGTGTGTGTATGGTTTTGTGAACAGCAAGACATCAAGTTTGATGGTAGCATATGGAGTACTGAACAGAAAAGGAAAGAGCATGTGATAGTGAAATTCAAATCCATCTCAGAAGATTGAACTTGAGGAGTCACAGATGCAAGAGTGATGTGGTTAGCTTGTTCCAACCACTAGAATGAAAGTAGCTTGAAGATAGTATCTGCTGACTCCCAGTGCACTCACGGTGAACATTCCATCCATAATTTCAGGTTATTAAATGTCACAAAAGGATATCAAATAGGATATTTACACCTTAATTCATCTAAGATACCAGTATACTTTCTGAAGAGGTTATTTATGCAAGTGATACATAAAACCCACAATGTTCAAAAGATCAAACATGAAAAAATTTTCTCTTCCTACCCATGAACCCTTGTGTCTGTCTGTACCCTTTAGTTTCCTTCCAAGAAGCAATCATGGTTACCTGAAGATACCTTCCATAAGAAATGCGTATGATTGTGTGTGTCTATGTGTCTACACACTTCTTTGTATATATTTTCTACTTGTCATGAAAATAACAAAGTTCTGCTTATGAAGTTCTATGATTTTTGTGTTTACTTAAGAATCAGTGGTTATTTCTTAGCAGTACACATGGAGCTTGCTCATTCTTTTGCTAATACTACATATTAATTATTATTTTGAATACAGGCAAGGTAAGTTTTATGCAACACTCAAGCTAAACATATTAGCATTTTAAATTATTTCCTAGTTAAAAAGTTTAGCAGTGGCCTCCTAAATAACTCATACATAGTATATACTCACTGCAATACTTTTCTTTGTAAATACCACCATGAAATATTTAAATATGAGAAAAGAGAATGAAGAATGATTTGGTAAGAATCTTTGTGTTCACCACCATCCAAATAAAACATAAATGATGAAATTTTAGCCATATAGCCTCCCTGCAAATACACACCTTTCTCTTCCTTAAGGGAATATCATTGAAGTTATCACCAGGGTGAGCAATTTTACAAATATTTCAAAACCCTTTGTTACTTTTCCTTTTCAATGAACTTTCTGTTCATAGCCATTGCCTATTTAACATTATGTCATATGACTTTTTATTGAGTTATAAGAGCTCTTTACATATCACAGAAATGAGCTTTTTGTAATAGAAAGACAAAGGAAGTGAAAGCAGCTTGGATACCGGGGAGAGACTCATAACTGCAAAACATCCTAGGGTTTGCACGTGTGCTCTTACGTTTTCCTTGGAAGACGGCAAAGCAGAAAGGAAGCAAGGTTCATCATTGCTTGGCACTGATAACCCTTGTGTCTGCCGAAGCACAACCCCAAAGAGAATCCATGTGCAGCGAAATTAAGCACACACCCTTCTAGTATTCAAAAGAAAGGCCATTTGGTTTCTGTGGGGCATCCTCAGCCTTTTGTATGATACCCTAGGATTAAAATTGTACTTTTATTTTATTTTTTTGCCAGTTTTCCATTTTTCCTTTGACTTGATGATCCACTTTGAGAAATGTTCTGAACTTTTTGTACCTTAACTTTTTTATTATTGAAATGAATATATAAAAACTTAAGTAGAGGAGAGAGTGATGGAGTTCATAGGACATAAAAGCAGACAGATGCATTATATGGGGGAAGGAGAGGATTAGCTAGAGGGGAGGAGGGGGCAGGAGGAAGGGAAGGAGAGGAGCAAATGAGAGCAAAGCTTCATAGTATATAGGTATGAAAATGTCATAATGAAACCCAGGACTTTGTATGCTGCCCAACAACGCTTTTTAAAATATTATATTGACAGTCTAAAGTAATATTTTTCTACCCTTAAAATAGCTTCTTACTTATCAGTATTCACAATGAATAATTAATGTCTCAGGTTGATATCTCCAAATACATACTTTAATCCCTCTGTTTTCCTGTTATGTAACTTAATATCTAAGTGATATTCCACAAGGACATGTAGTTCTCTTTTTATTACTGCAATGTGTGGTTTCAGTATATCCTCTTAGTGAGAAGTGTCATGTGCTGAATCTATTGGGCAAATTAAATAAATTTAGATTATTTACTGAATTAGTGAATAATTTAGATTATATAAGGGATATGATGTTTTCTTTGATGTTTATACTTTCTTTTGCTTAAATTTAAAACATTGGAAGAACAGAAAGAAAGATACAATAAAGGTCCACATGCTTTTCATCTGTCAATTACAGGAACACTTATAACCACACCTTCTCCATCTTGCCTCCAGCCCTCTCTTCCTCTCTCCAGGGTGACTTTATCAGCCCTTTGTAGGATAGTTTCTAGTACACGTGTTGCCCAACAAAAATCATTAAAAATAATTTTCATGAATTTTTTACTCTAATGTAGTTTTATACACTTCAATAATTGCTTATGTCATTTGTAGCACTAATTATGGACAAAGACATAAAATCTATACTATTTATTTTTCCAGATTGCTGCTTATTTTTTCCAGTAACATTTATTTATTTTTAATTACTGATTTGAAATGACAAATTGATTGCATATTAACATTTCATTTCTAATTGGGATTTTTTCTCTTGATATTCTTGTGCATTTCATTGATCACTATACTAAGTGACATATTTGAGTTACTTTAAATTTGAAATATATTTAAATACCTAGTAGCACTACTGCCTACTAGTTTAGTATTTAACAGTTCTAATATGTCTAGTGACTATTTTTTTATTTTGTCTTCCAAGTAAATTTTATGTTCAAATTCTCTACTTTAAAATAAAATCGTATATGGAATATCTCTACCCTTGGTTGCTAAAAATATTAAATGAGAGAGCATGAAACACTCCTGAAGGATTTTCCAACTTTAATTATATTTCCTACCTTTGTGTGTGTGTGTGGTCGTGCTAGGCATTGAACACAGGGACTTGTTTGTGCATGTTATACAAATGTTCTATCCGTGAGCAACAATCTAGCCCAAGTATATTCTTTTAAAAATATTTTATTACTGTGTATTAGCTAAACAAAAGAATGCATTTCATTAAATTTTTATACATGACTTTGTTCTTAATAATGAGTGATTCACTCATACATAATACTTGTGAAAACAGTTATGAGTCATAGATGATAATTGATTTGTTATATTTATTATTTATCACAATTTAGCTTAATTTGTTCATGAAGTAAGTAAAATAAGTATATTTATGATGAGTCTCTTCTAGAATATGTTTGGCCTTTTCTTAGTGGAACCTTTATGAATGGCTTGCATAATTCTGATTGTATGTATTTGGACATATCTTTTCACTGTTGTTGCTATGTTTACAGCTTAGTTTAGTAACTGTATACTAAGATAGAAATTGTATTCACCCCTGAGGATAATAGGGCCCCAAAGTGAACAGTTTTTCTTTGGTTAAAAGCAGAAAGTGTCCTTGAGCCTTTAGTGAGGAATCTGTATTTTTCTTAACTCTTTTTCCCTAAAGGAGCTCTCCTTTCCTAGAAATGTAAATAAGAGCACTCCCTTTCCTAGAATCTGACAAAATGCCTAGACACCTGCCCTGAGACCTGGACTGACCTGGACCAGGGAGCTCCATCAAGGGGGGTTATTGGACTCACAAAATCTATGACATGCGAGGGGATAGACTGTATGTACCCTGCAGCCCCCAGGGATGGACACATTTGGCTGGGATCTAGATTGTATACCCAATTAGAAATTTTAACTTCCACAACTATGAGAAAGTCAATTTGTATTAAGAGAATAAATATGTGGTAGTTTGTTACACCAGTTAAACAGAACAAAATTATGGTAATAATTTTAAATTTTCAACGCATTTCCATTGAAAATTTATTTTTCTTTTCTTATTGATTGCATATTGTCTTTAAATTCCATCCAAACTTCCACATGGATGAATACATGGGTTTTCTCTTTTGTCTATAAACATAAAGAATTGCTGTAATAGGATTACTAAGATTGAACCATCTTCCCATTAACAGAATACGTATTACTTTATGCCAGTACACTATTCCTTAATAAGCTATCAACCAATATTTTAAGTTTTATCAACTGTTATGTGATTTTTTAAAATTCCATTTTGTATTATCTGCTAATTATTTTCTATCAATGTCATGACACATTTATAAAATCACTTTGGAGGTTTGCTTTTTCTTTTTTGACACTTTGAAAAAATTTAAATAGTATTAAAGGCATTTACTCTTTAAAATGTGCAGAGATTTTTAAGTGCAATGTTCTTAAAGTAATATATTTGTTGGGTATATCTTTGATGACTTTTCCTATTTCTTTAATTGCTCTATATGGATTCACTATCACAACTAGAATCAAATTACCTAATTAATATTTTATTAGAAAAGTTTCCATTTCTTTAAAAATATTTATTTATGAGAGAGACAGAGAGAGAGAGAAAGAGAGAGAATGTTGGTGCAACAAAACCTCCTGTCTCTCTGCAAACTCCAAACACATAGCTCCTTTGTGCATCTGGCCTTATGTGGGCATCGAGCATCAAACCTGTGTCATCATGTCTTACAAGCAAGTGCCCTCAACTGCTGAGCCATCTCTCCAACCCTCAAAGATGTGTCTCAGAATGACTTCCTTTCCCTTCCCTGCTTTCTAACCAAACATAACTGTCACCAATGACAATGCTATTTTTCTGCTTTAGCCTTACTCAACATCAAGTCATATCCTGGAATATAGCCTTTTATTTTTTATCAGAAAAATTAATCATATATTATATATATGTATATATAAATATATGTCTTGTATTTCGGGGGGTGATGTAAGGTCACAATCTAGCACAAACTGACCTGGAATTCACTTCTCAGGGTAGCCTTGAACTCACAGTGTTCCTCCTACTTCTGCCTCCAGAGTGTTGAGATTAAAGGCATACACCACCATGCCTGGCTTATCTTGTTTTAAAATTTTTTTCTGGGCATATCATTAAAGTGTTTTTAAGGCAGATTCTCATTCTTGCCCAGGCTGGCCTTGAACTTATGGTGATCCATCTACCTCAGTGTCCCTAGTGCTTGGACTAAAGGCCTGTGCCAACATGTCTAGTGGGTTGTTTTTGCTCATGTCTTTTGAACGTATTTTTTTCTTTTAAGAAGCATAGCATAAAATGATCTAGACCTAAATTGTAAAATTGGTGGAGACTAGAATAAATATTGTTTGGGTACAGTCTCAATTTGATCCATCAATCCCATAACCCACTGCTGTGGGCTGAACTCAAGGGCCTGCTCTTTTTAGGCAAGTGTTCTACCATTGAGCTAAATCTTCAACCTCCATTTTGCTTATCAATAGTTGTTAACACTTAAACAAATCTCACTCTTTTCTAAATATTGCTTTGAGTTCCTACATTCTTTCTGCTTTCTCATAAAGTTATGTCCTAGCTACTAAGGACAGTAGTTTCTGGATTTTCTATGTTCCTGGAGATAGGAGGGGCAGCTTGCATGTTCTTTGCACTACAGAGAATCTATTGATTCCACTTCCCTCCCTCTCAGTGGTCAAGCAGAACTTCCTTGGTTCTCAACATCCTAGTCTTGTCTTTTCCTCAGCTCAGTTCTCAGAGACTTCTTTCTGCATAGATTAGTTCTGCCCAATTGGAGATGTCAGGCTGAGGCTATGAGAGTGACAAGACCTCAAATAAGCTTCTGCGGGATTTTGCTACTCAGAAATCTCATTCATTCAATAGCAGAAATTTACATATTGTTCCTTCTCAAACCGGTTATATTCACCACTCTTAGAACTCTGAGTGGAACTTTGACTACTCAATGTGGCAATTTGGAAGTTTCCTTATTGGCTTTGTCTTCTTTCCTTCTCCTCTCTTCCCTCCATTTTCTCCTTCCCTCCCTTTCCTTTCCGTCTCTCTTCCCCTGTTCTAAAATTACATTTCAATAAAATAATAGTAATTTATAAGCTACCACAAATTAAAATAAAAAAGCATATCTAGCTCTAGGATGAGTCATCTTTGATTAGAAAGAACATGTTCTACAAAGTTTAAGATCCATCTTCATACTTAGGTATATGAAGCTAACCTCTGTCAAGGATGCTCAGTTGTGACTATGACAAATGTTCTGTGTCTCCCTAAGTTTTTACATTCAGAGCAGATATTTAAATTCTCTCACTTAGTCAACCGAGTCTTGGTAAGCAAAAAATAAATTTTGCTATGTTCTAAATTTAATTCATGAAAGAAAGGAGAAATAGATTGTTCAGTAACAAAAAGGAGGCAGCAAAGAAGAAAGATAAACCATTATATATTAATGACATCAGCACAAATCCTATCACACATCCCAGGTGACACTACCTTATGCTTTGTAGCCCTATGGTCTGCCAAAACTAAAGTTCTCCACTGTGGTGGTTTGAATCAGATGTTCCTTATAAACTCATGTGTTCTGAATGTTTGGTCCCCAACTGGTGGCAATTAGGGAGGTGGAGCCTTGCTGGAGTAGATGTGTTGTTGGAGGCAGGCTTCAGGGTGTTCTCTCCAGTGCCCCCTGGCTAGAGTTTGGCTTACTTTCTTGCTGCTATTTTCCACCTACTGCGGCAGAGGTGATGCCCAACCTTTGCTCATGCACTCCTGCCACAATTTGCTCTGCCATCATGAAGAATTCCCTCAGGGCTGTAATCCAAAATAAAATCCTTTCCTCCCATAATCTGCTTCTGGTCAAGTGTTCTGGTCAATAATGAGAAGGTAACTATAACATCCACTTCACAGAAGCCCACTCCTCTAACCTACATTCACTGCAGATTTAATGTGGTAGAATACTTGGTCCCCAGCTAGAGACACTGTTAGGAACGATTACAGAACCTTCAGGAAACGGAAGCATGCCATAGGAAGTGGGCTGAGCCTTGATGTTCTACAGCCTTGCCCAACTTCCTGCTTGCCCCTGACTGCTGAATGTGGATAACATTTATCAATGAGCCAGCCTCCTGTTCCTGCGGCTCTCCCTTCCGCACTATGACTGAATATATGCTCCAGAACTATGAACCAAAGGAAGCCTTTCTTTCCTTAAGCTGCCTCTTGTCAGTTGTTTGGTTACAGCAATGAGTAAAGTAGCTAATATGCCTTTCTTCCTCAAATTTTTATTAGGAAATACTCTAACTTTTAGGAAAGCATGTGGGGCATTTCACCATTAATATGACGTGTTTGAGAATCTGTTTAACCTGATTAACACTGCACAGTATATGCATGTGTTGAAATACCAAGTTGTCTTGATAATATACAATTTCAGTGTTATTGGTTGAATTTGAATAAACGTTCTTTTTGGAGAAAAGAAAAAGAAAATATTCTAACTTTTAGAGATGAACATTTTTCTAATGAATTTCCAGCCTTGGTGCTGGTGACTGAGGAAACTAGTCCCAGAACCTGGTCCAAGTACATGTAATGGCTCAGTGAACCATACCAGGCCCTTCTCCATTATAGTAGTATTGGGTGAGCCAGAGGGAACATGGGGACTGGGCTGGAGATCTGAATGGACTCATACTTTATCAAACACGCAGAAGCAAATGAATAAGGTAGGTGGTATAAAACACCTAGTCTTCCTCAGCTTCCCTTCCTGCCTCTCTTCTTTCCCAATGCCTGTGCACAGCTGGGTCTCCAGTAATGGTTTCATCCTCACCCCATTCATTTCCTTTTTATTCCCTTTCATATTTATCTTTAAAGAGGCTTAGAAAATGTCTTTTGTTACTGGCAGCACTTTAGCAGGGTCCTGCTGAGCAAGTCAGCTCCCAGGGACTTGTCATCACTTCCTGTCAGCAGCTGGCTCCCTGACACTTTGGCAGCCAGACACATTCCATGAAATACAACCCTTTCTCTGCCGAGCAGGGCATGGGATGAAGGAGCTGGACAGGTAGTCTGCAACAGCTGGTAGAAGCCTCTGTTAATGAGGTGGCCCTTTGATTTCAATGGCTCCCTGTCAGAGTTAGGACAGAACAGACACCTGAGGCATAAACAAATGGATAGAATGAACTACTGGTTAAATCATGTTGGCCTACTCCAGAGGATAGATTAATTACCAAAGAATCACACTGTGGAAAAACGTATTAAGTATGAGTTTAAAACAAAGTTTTCTGGCACACGAAAATCTCTTGATTTCTGAAAATATAGCTGTGATTAGAGGAATAGAATGGGAAGCGACTTCAGAAAAGCAAACCCTCTGCAACCATTTGAAGGATGCTAAAACACGGGCATGAGAAGGCATCTTCTCAAGGCTATGCATTTTGTAATTCTTAATCGGGAATGAATTTCTCTACCTCGTAGCAACCTCTGCAATGTTAAAGCAACTAGGATGTTCTCCTGAAAATAAGGGTTCTCTAAGGACACAGTTCCCTCCATTTGAGAACTCTGGTCTAAAAAAGCTAGCCTTGAGAAAAAGAGTCAGTATAGGCCATTCTATATTTGATGCTGATCAGGGACAACTTCAACTTCTCAAGCAGAATATCATTGGGAGAGAGGCCTTGGCAGGACTCATGAGTTAAATTTAGGAGAGAGAGAGAGAGAGAGAGAGAGAGAGAGAGAGAGAGAGAGAGAGAGAGAGAGAGAGAGAGAGAGAGAGAGAGAGAGAGATGAGAGATCTTGACCTCACTTAAATCAGAGCCAAGATCTTGTCCAGTGCATTGCTCTCCAAAAGCCAGGCCTTTCCCCAAGACAAGCCTGACCTCCTGGCTCCCTGTCATGCATTTATTTGTACATGTCCCTCAGTCAGAAACAATCACTCTACAGGCCACTTGCCATCTTATGCAATAAATTTATTTGGAATTAACTTCTCCACATCTCATCTATCTCTCAGAGTATGACTCACTCATGTTCCTAGCTTCCAAGTTAGAAATCACCGCCTAGGGGGTTTCCATCTCTGAATATTCTTCATCACCAATTTCCAGACTGGATTTCTCTCTAGGGTTCAGCTATTGACCACTGAGCTGCTAGTGTCAGAAGACACAGTCCACCTTCCATCATGTACTGTGATAGAGTTAACTGAATAAGAATGCATGTGATCCTAGGAGCTTGACTCCTGACTGCCACCCCTCTTAGAGGGTGCATTGCCTGTTTCCCAAGCCTGCAATGGAGAAGGTGGATGTTCCCCATGAGAACAACAGAGAAAATGCTTCAGTCATTGCCTGTGGTTGACCCTGAAAAATCATACCAGGATTTTTGTTTGTGAGCTGCAATTGTTTGAGAGATTACAACCATTGAGATTGGGCCAGCTGGTCTGCATTGAAACAACAGGAAGAATATGGACTCTTTGAAGTAAGGGGCCTGAATGCTTTGTTCCCCCTCTCCAGCCCTGTAAATAAGTGTTTTATGGTATCTTTTCTTACTGGTTTAGATTGGTGTGTTAAGTTCCACTGCTCTCCCCTTCTTCCCAACCCAATTTCTTCCCACCCCTTTGTCCATCTCTCAATTCATCTGACAGATTACAGATTACAGATAAGAAATTACTGTTCAGGCTTAACCTGTTAGGAACCACATATGAGGGAGAATATGTGGTGTTTGACTCTATGTTCTTGGGTATGGTCACTAAGAATGATCTTCTCCAAGTCCACCTATTTTTCTTTAAATTTCATTATGTCATTTTTCCTTTCAGCTGCGTAGAATTCTATAGTGTATATGTACCACAACTTTAATCCAGTTTACAGTTTGAGGATCTGTTTTATTGTGGCAGAGAAAGCAAGGCAGGAGCAGACAGCCAGGCATCACAGCTCAAGTCTACAGGAGGGAAGTAGCTGGAACCACCTGAGAGTGGCAAGTACAGTTGAGCTTTAACACCTCAAGACCTGCCTCCAGTGACACACTGCCCCCAGCAAGGCTCTAGCTCTCAGAAGCTCCTCAGCACCTCCTGTCACACAACAATGTCACCAGCTTGGAATTAAGTGTTAATCACTTGAATCTATATGGGACTTTCCACATACATACTTTCCACACACCAGTGTCAAGAAATATTTTTTCTCTCATGAAATTTAGGTTATTTAGGATCACTTCTCTAGCTTGTTTAGTCAGAAATTTAATAACAAAATTATATACTATAAGTGCTGATAATAGGATTACCTACCTAGCTTCTGATTTTAATGAAAGTGCTTCACTACTTGACTGTTTATGTCATTGCTCACTTTGAATATTTGCAACTGTTGGATTTTGTGCTAATTTACTTAGCTTTTTTATTAGAAAAAAACTTCTAGATTCCATCATGTGAATTTACTTACATTCATCTATTGAAATAATTTTACGTTTATTTCTTTTATTGTGCAATATATTCTGTTTACAGATTTTTCTGATGGTAAACCATCATTTCTGCAAAGCACTTTTTAGCTTGATATGTAATGTTTTTAATATGCAATTAAATTTAACTTGAAATGTTTTATTTATAATTATTGTGTCTATATTAGTAAGTGTGTCTATATTAGCATTAAACTGAACTATAGTTCTCCTTTTTTTGTACCATTATATGGGTTTTGGTAACTATTATTGCTAAAAGAATTGGGTTTTTCATTGTTTTATGGCCCAGAATAGAGTAACATTGATATTATCTTTTCTTTAAAGTTTAATAGGGGCAGCTGTAAAAACAGAGAGCTTTATAGAGTTCTTTTGGCTATTGTCAAAAGACATACATAGCTTTTTTTTTTCAAATCTAACATATCATTGACTGCAAGAAGCCCAATTATTTCATATTCAATTGAGAAAGAATAGCCAAATTGTTAAAATTTATATATATATATAAAGGCTCTTGTTTCCCAACTTCATAGTTCAATACCAAAAGTATTTTCCATCATGCCTTCCCCATAATGTGGACTGAGTCATTTTCAAGGCTCTATGCTGTCCTCAGTGCAGACCTCTGAAACTTATTATCTCCCTAAAATTAATCCTTTAATTAAGACATTAGGCATGATCAGAAATGCCAGAAAGAATTGATGGGCTTTCCATAAAATTAAACCCATTTTACCTGTCTTCTATTCATAATGATGGCTAGCATTTTTCTCAATATTTCTGTGAAAATCAAACTCTTTCTTGAAAACAAAAATGTGACCTTGCCTGAAAAAAAAAACCTGAGGTCACAGTAAATTATTGGGAACAGTGTCTTTCAGCCAGTATTGTTGGATTCTGAGATTCATGACTGAATTAACCAGTCAGGCTTCCTTGTAGTATATGCAATATGTTCATACTGTAGCAATAAAACATAGCCATAAAGTAGTAGAATACATGTATACATACATAATTTCATAAAGAAGCACACACATATATGTGCCTTTAAATATTTATTTAATTGTGCAAAATAAATTTGGAATTTGAATTTTTCCTGTTATTTAATAGCACTTATGAATTTGCCCTATGCCATATTAGAAAGGAATTTATCCTATGTTAAGTTAATAGATACAGTGATTTTGTTTATGTTTTCTTCTGTCATATTTATCTATAGTCTTATTTATATGACATCACCACATTTTGATTTGTCATCCTTTCATCTGACCTTTTAATTCTGTGATATTTTTTTTTATTTCTGCAATAATTTATTAAAATTAAAAATATACTTCAATATTAAGGTAAAATCAATAAACTGGTATTATTTTGCATATATATTTTCTTCTCACATTCAGCAATAGGATTTTCTGTAAACATCATATGCTCTATATTTTCCCCTAAAACTCTTTTTGATCATTCTCTTTGAGTTTATTCTTAAGCAATGAATAATTTCCTTTGATTTCTTGATGCAAATAAAAGCCTCTGTTTGGTGTTTTTTTTCTCATTAAAGTTTTAGCATCACCCTTGATTTATAGTTAATTTAGTTCCTAAAGGAAAGAGCAAGTTCAGGCTTCAAGTTTCAGGCTTTCCCTGAGATCCAGTGAACACTGAGGTGTAGAGTCCATGTCTTATCTAATACTTTTTTTTTATTTTTGAAACATGGTGTCATGTGCCCCAGGCTGTCTTCAAACTCTGGCTATTTAGCCAAAGATGACCTTGAACTTCCGGTTTTCCTACTTCCTCTTCCTGAGTGCTGGGATTCGAAGCATACCCCAGTTTATGCAGCATTACAGATTGAATCTAAGGCTTAATATATGCTAAGTAAGCACCTTACCAAGAAAGCTATACCTCCAACACACTGCTTGCTCTGTGATTTGCACAACGGAAAAGCTTCAAAAAGACTGGCCAAAATGAAATACGTAGAATTAGGGAAGACTGTGGTTGTAGACACACTATGTGTGGTCAGACCTAATTATTTTATCTGGATCCTTAGAAATCCTGCTCTTTTCTTACCACTGCCTTGGTAAAATCAATCAATTATCAATCAACATCATGTTTCTTCTATCTCCACTACAGAAACTCAAGCTTTGTAACTTAATAATAAATCTATCCTTGATCTTGTTCTGATCTGCCTGTAAAGATTTCTGAATTAACTTGGGCTGCCATGACAAAATACCATAGATTTAGCAGGGCATGGTGCCACATGCTTTTAATCCCAGCACTCAGGAGGCAGAGGTAGCAGGATTACCCTGGTTCTAGGTCACCCTGAGGCTACATAGTGAATTCCAGGTCAGCCTGGACTAGAGTGAGACCCTACCTCAAAATAAATAAATAAATCACACATAGAATTGATGGCTAAGACTAGAGAAATTTATTTTCTTAAGATTTGGGGGACTAGAAGTCCAAGATCCAAGTATTATCAAGGAAGGTTTCCCCTGAGGCCTTTCTTCAGGTGCCTACTATCTCACTGTGAGCTTATAGGACCCTTTTAATGTATGTTTGAAAAGAGTGAGCAAGATCTCTGTGTTCTTCTTTGGGGTGTACTCACCCCTTTGTGGAGGCTTCTTCTTAATATGTCATCCAACTCTATTATTTTCCAAAGCCTGAACTCCTAATATCTCCTAATACCCTCACTTTAGAGGTTAGGTCTTTATAGGAGCCACTTTTTTCCTTCCTGTGACCAAATACAATGACAGAAATAATGGAGGATACATTTGTTTTGGATCACAGTTTCAGAGGTGTTGGTACATCATGGAAGTGAGGGCCAATTGGAGCAGGGCAACTCAGATGGTAGTCAGGAAGCAGAGTTCAAAGAAGATAGCAAGGAAATACAGAAGAGAGCCCATGCAAGTAAACTCTTTCCTCCATCAACCACGTACATTTTTACCATCCCTCAGTAATGCTATCATACACAATTCTCTGAAGGGATAAATCCACTCATTAGGTCAGAGTCCTCATGGTCTGATCACCTGTGGAAACACCTTCACACATACCCCCAGAGGTATTTTTACTTTATTAATCAAGTTCTTTCTGGATTCATTCAAGTTGACAGTAAAGATTAATAACCACAATAGCCTTTAACATGACTTCTAAAGAGACATAAACATTTGGCCCATAACCAGACATAGACAAACAGCGCCGTTTCTCACCTTCATTTCCTATTTTTGATTAATGCCCTTGCCAAGCCAGTTCATTTGCCTGAAAGCATTTACCCCAGTCTGCCCAGCATAGACAAAGCTATGAACTGGCTGAGGCTGGGAAGCACGACAGACATGTGAGAGCTCAGAAGTCAGTGCCTTCCAGAGAACTCAGAGACCAGTTTGATTCTATTAAGCCACGCATTCACTTCCCTCACAACTCCCAGGACAAAGGCTCAGCTGCAGAGGAAGAGCCACTCTGCCCCAGGGCTGGGGAAATTAATGCCCTTTCTACTGACCACAGAAGGACTGGCCAGCCTTTGTTCTCAGGAAGGTGAGCTCTAGACTTCCAAAATGCTTCTGGTTTCCAAATTGAACTCCACACTGTTCTGTAACTGAAGGCAATGGTACAAGAAGGACATGAGCAGGATGTATCCTTAACTCCCCAGCACACCTGTGCTGCCTTTAATACCAAACTCTAATGCAATAGGCACAGGTTTTGGATTTAGGTAGATGCTAATTCAATACCCCAACTCTAGCAATCAAAAGATATATGGTATTTAGCAAAATAATTTTCCTCTTGAATTTTAACTAATATTATGCTCTATAAAACAAGGAAAATTCTATTTAACAAATGAGATAACTATTTTAAACATTCAGTCCAAACAGTAGTAAACCCATGGCACAGAAAACACTGGTTAGGAACCCCATAACTATTTTCTTTTCTCTCTTTTTTTAAATAGAAGTACACAAACATAGATGCTATTTAATTTATGTTTTGGATGATAAGCTATGGAATTATACAGAGCACAGAAATATAATAAAACTAATTTGAGATTTCAAGCTCACAGAGTCACTAAAAAGCATCTTTATTATCTCCCAACCACATATTTTTGCAGTAAGTCAGCATCTCCTCTGGCCATAGAACAGCCTGCTAACTGCTCATCATAAAAGGGGGGATTTTTTTGAGTGTGAGCCAGATAATTATTTCCACTCTCACTTTCACAATTTCAAAGGCTCAAAGGGAGTTTACAAAGATCTCCTAGTAGTATTTGAGATGTTCTCTTTTTCAGAAGAAACCAACAAATGGTTCTAGCAAGGAATTTGACTGAATATTTATAGATCATGTTATTATTCTGCTTGCAATATCACAGGAATTGGTAATAAAAGATATGTAAGACTTGGCTCCTATCTGTAGCATTTCACAGCTCGGAGCAAGAGAGTTAAAATATGAAATAAATATAAATTAATGTGCATTGCCCTGTGAAGGACTGACATATAAAGTTCAAGGATGTCAGAATAAAGAGTAATGGTTGCCTGGGGCTGGGGAGAGATGTGGAGAGATGTCTTCACAGAAGAGGTCTCCTTTGAGACAGGGGCCAGGATGAATAGGAATCTATCAGAAGAAGACAAAGGGAAGGCTTAACAAAGGCTCAACTATTTCTTCTTATTTGAGAGGGTCCAGGTGAAAAGTACTAAGGGGAAGTTTTATTTTAGTCTTGACAACTCAGCTTGCTGTTCAAAGAAGGTTCTCAAACATTACAAATAAACTACTTAGAACTTTCTGGGTCCGTGCATTATTAACTATTAGATACTGGGGAAAAATCAATATTATGCCATCTCTTGGGAGCTTTAGAATGGGCTATGTATGAGTATTTGTGTGTGTGCATGTGTGTGTGTGTATGTGTGAGCACACACGTATGTTCCTAGTCTTTTGCCCCACAAGAAAGCTGAGAAAGTGAAGGAAGAAGATTGCCCTTTCCAAGTCCAAGATTGCCTCAAAGGACAGATGGGAAGAGTGCATCTTGGAGAACCTCACACCTTTCTTCTGAATTAGTGAACACACTGAGAGAATTCTTGTACTGCTTTCAAGTACTGCAAGGGACTTTATGTGTATGAAGCATATTATCAAGTGTATTTGTCAATAAACTACCTGAAAAGCTGAGATTGTATTACTTGTATATTTTAAAGCTCTCTGAATCTTCTTAGAATGAATTGAAATCTTCAAATAAATTGCCACAAATAAGTGCTTCCTTGGCTGACCTAAGCCATTTTCAAAACAAAAAAAATACAAAGAATATTTTTTTTCTAAAATTCCGGTTTCTACATGGAAACCTTAAGAAGTCTCACTGGTTAGAGTTGTCAGACTTAGAGTTTGATGTTTGCCCTATTTGTTTTAAATCTTGTATTGATTAAATCTCTCTTTTATGCCCAATGCTGTATTTTTGCAGTGTGAATATTCTGTGCCATTATTATTAATTTTTTTTGCTATTACAGCTCAGTTTAAAGACCTTGTATTATGGGGATGTTTGGATGTCATTGGAACTGATAAAACCTAAGAGAACTTTCAAAATTGGACTGAATGCATGACATTTTATATCATATATGATTATCAGTAAGTGGTTATTTGATTCAAGTTTCCCCCGTAAACTTATGTGTTCTGAATGCTTGGTCCCCAGCTGATGGCAATCTGGGAATTTGAACCTTATTGGAGATGAGTTGTTGGGGTGAGATTATGGGTATTATAGCTAGCTTCTCTTTGCCAGCATTTGGCAACTCTCCTGCTGCTGTTGTCCATTTGAGGTATGCCAGGAGGTGATGTCCAGCCTCTGCTCATGCCATCATTTCCCCTTCTGTCATAAAGTCTCTCCTTAAGTCTGTAAGCAAAAATAAACCATTTACTCCACAAGCTGCTTTGGGTCAGGTTTTTCTTTATTATGAATTATTATGAATAATTCTTTATTATGAATAAGTATATACATTGTGAACGTGTCCCTGTTTCCCTCCTCTCTGTCCCCTACCCACTGAGGTCCTTCCTCGGTGCACATAGATCTGTCTATAGGTTAGGGGGTTATGAACTGCACCAGAGGTAGACAGTTTTTCTTTCTTTTTTCCTCCCCCCACCCCCGGTCAGGTTTTTCCAACCAGCAATTAGAAGCTGACTGAACCACCAACTCATTATTTTATCTTGCTTATTTATTGCATGCATATTATGTGTTAGACATTTGTTTCCCAACTCTATGTGGAAATGGATTAATTAAAAAGATAGATTAAAATTCTCATTCTTGATTTTGGCTGAAGACACTATTATATCTCTAACCAAATGAATCAACCAAATAATTTCTGATGGTTAAAAAAAAATCCAAGGTAGTAAAATTCAAAAATAGCAACCACTGTGATTGCTGGGAATGAAGTGGGGCAAAGGGAACTCTCATTCATTGTAGAAGAAATGCAAAACTGGTACAGACACTTTGGAAAACAGTTTGGGAGTATTTTAGAAAACTAAACAAAATCTTCTCATATGATACAGCAATCACATGTCTAGGTGTTTAGTCAAATGAATCAAAACATGTGCACACAAAACCTGAAAATATTTATAACAGCTTTCTTCATGACTACCCCAAATTGGAAGAAACCAAGATGTCCCTCAACCAATGAATACATAAATATACTAAGGTGTATCCATAAAATGATATGTTATTCAAGTGTGCTTTCCTAATCTCCTAGGCATCTCTCAACCCATTCAAGTTGGACAGTATAGTTAATGTCACACCCTTCAACATGAATTTGGTCTAGAAGCTAATTAATACTCTTCCTCGCCTTAACCATTTCAAATCATGCCATTGACAAGTCAATCCATTGGCCTGAGAGCACTTAGACTTGTCTGCATGGCATAAACAAGTCTGTGAATTGGCTGAGGCTGGAGAGCACAGAAGCTATGTGGGAACCCTGCACAGATGAAGCAGGTTACCGCTCTCCTCTTGCTGCTTTGAAAATGATGATGGGAAATTGAGCTTCAGCTCTCATCCATGTAATGAAACAAGAGAAGGATTTAACATTGGGCCATGGTCCTCTCATTTTGCTTGTGTGACTTACTGTATGTTCAAATGTACATGTGATGTATCCACATCAGTAGCCCTGAAAATCACATTCTCCATTTTAGTTTTCCCCCACCCCCAGAGCCGTTCATTTCTGCTATTGGTGTATTGGTAGGTCTAAGCTATATTGAACATCTCAACAGCTCTAATTATTAAGCAGTTTTTAATAGTATGCCAAATGCACTTGCTCAGCTACTGGTGGAGCCATTTGTAATACCTTTAGCAAGATATATAAAGTCATATTCCACAACAGTTACATGTTTAAAGTATATGAATTACATGGTTTCTGTTACATTCACAGAGTTGTATAACCCTCATTACTATCTAATTTTACAAGATTTCTTTATCTCTAGAAGAAATCTTATTCCCATTAACATGCTTTAAAAAATACTCACTTGACTATCTGTCTCTGATTATACCTTCCTCCTTCTAGCACCTTTGAAGAAAAGTAGAGCTCTGCTCACTGCTCCAAGCTTTGGCCATGAGATAATAATGCAACCTGCCCTTTGTCCTTCAGCTCCATGGGTTTACCTGCCTTCATATTCTGGGCCGTGAACAATAGGCAAACCTTAGATAAAGAAGGAGACAGAGTTGCAGACTCTTAACCCTACTTTTGATTTTTAATCTATTGACAAGAAGATGGAGATGCAGAAACACTGAAGTTCCTGGTTATTTCAATCAACTTCAGGAATGATTACATAATATGTAACAATCTGAATTTTCTAATCAGCAATCTAATATTCTTGATCTTTAAATTATTTTTATGAGTTTGTCTTGGAGGGAGTAGGAAGACAGAAGGCAATTATTTCTAAGAAGAAATTACATTCATAGCAAACACACTTAATGATTAAACTTCTATTATTAAAAACAGGCTTTTGCTTAAAACTTACAGTTAAAAATAAAAATATAGAAAAACATGTTTGCCAAATCTCTAATTATTAAGTATTTTAAAAGATCCCCTTAATTTGTACATCCACTTAATTAATAGGGAATGAACAAATAATTCATCTCTTAGTAGAATGTTTTCTCTAATTCAATTTCAAACCTACGAACAACAACAGCAACAACAAAAACCCTATACACATTCCTTATGTTAGGTACAGACCTATAATTAACTTCAGCTACTAAAGAATTTGAGGGAAGAAGATTACCAATTCAAGGCCTAGCAGGTCTATAGAATATGTTCATGGCCATCCCGGGCAACTTAGTAAGATTTTGTCTCAAAACTAAAAAGTGATATAGTGCTTGTCTTGTATGCACAAGGCCAGGAAATCTATTTTTTAATACTGAATAAATAAATAAATAAATAAATAAATAAATAAATAAATAAATAAATATGAACATAATTGGAATAAGTCTAGCAAACATAAAAGAAAGTTAAAACTTTCAATAATTCCTAAAAATGAAAAATATTTTAATAATGTTTCTTAAATGTAAATATCTTTTGCTTCCTAATAATGTTCCTAAAATGAATAAAAATGATTAAGAAAATCATCAATTGTCTCTATGTAGTTTGCAGGCTTCTAGGAAGTAACTTTAGGGTTTATTTTATGGCCTCATGTGAGGACTAATGCGAAAAGCATTTTCACATGCTATTCAATTCTGCTTCACTTCACAATTTTAATATATGAAATACACCGATAGAACTAATATGTATTTTCTGCTTACGATGGATAATTCCCTTTGTGTTTGGGTCTTTGGTCTGTATCCTGTGGTTCTCTAATGCTTTTACATTGTTTCTTTCACATTGAAGAAGGTCTTTATTGGTGGCTTTAATTTTTAAGATTTTAATTCATGAAGGTTTTTGAAAACTGTATTCTTTAAGCTCTGTCCTGTTAGCAAAGCCTGTTACCTTCATATTGAAACATCAATTTAATAAATGTGCTATCTATAGATTCTGTTTTTTTTTTTTCATAAAACTGTCAAGTTGAGTCACTGTGGTTTTGCCTTGAATGTTATGGAGAATTCTGAGTGTGCTGGTTTCTCCCATGTTTCCAATGATTGCTGTAATTATATCTAATTATAAGAAATTTGTTTTTTTGCCCATTAAACAGTGTATCTTCTTACATTAGTTATATTTTTGTTACTGGGACAATTTTTAAAAAATCAGTATAAGAAAAGTTTTATTTTAGCTTCCAGTTCAAGGTTACAGTCAGTAGGCTGATCACATTCGGTCCAAAATGAGGAAGCCGAGAGCTATGACTTCTCGAGCTCAGAGCGCTCTCTCTTCTTTTTATACATTTATGATCCCTACCCACGGAATGGTACTGCACACAGTTAAGGTGGGTCTCCTCCTTCAATTAACTTACTCAAGATAATCCCTCAAAGGTATGCCTAGAGGATGATGCTATCTAGATAATCCCTCATGAGCAGGCCCAGAGACTTACTGAATCTAGCTAATACTTCACAGATGATTCTAGATCCTGCCTAGCTGATAACAGATAATTACACATCTCTGGAATGATATATATCCATTATTTTCAAAATCTATCTTCTTTTATCCTGCTATAGGGAGCATAGCTACAACATGGTTTCCATCTGAAAACTCAAGCTACCTCATCTTAGAATTCTTCAAGACTGCATTCTCTTCAGATTGTTCCATACTTTGTGCATCTTTTTACTTTAATTGATACATATTTTCCCCATAATTTAAAAGAAAGTATTTTGGGATTCTTCAGTCATCATATCATTATTTTAAAATTCATCTTCAGCACGGACAATATCCTTGATAGTATTCTAGAATGCAAAGTAGAAAAGTAAATGTCCCTGCCCTCCCATTGTTTAGGAGAGAGAAACTAATCAAAGCATCATACGAACTTCTGTATCATTTAATCTGTCACATATGCTTCAAATATTCTATTCCCAAAGCACAACTTAGAGAAATTTAGTCCATGACTGACCTTAATATAGGAACAACTGGAAATGTGCAGAAGTGGTGATATACCTGTAATTTGATGGCTGTGTGGGAATGACTCAGGAAAGGTGGGACAGGGAAGGTGAGAAGTGAAACCACATGTGCACAGCCTCCTGAAGGAGGAAGTGATGAGTCAGGGAGAGACCAGGAGCAGTGTGCTCCTGCTAGCGGGTCTGGTCTTCATCCTTTGAACATGCTGTATAATTTGATCATGCCATTCAAGTGGTTCTTGGTCAAATTGACATTTTAAAAGTGACGGGATAGCATGTGACCTATCACCACCGCTAATCATTCAACACAAGATAAGTCAGTGAGACAGACACCAATGATTTCCCAAACAACCTAAAGCAGAAGTGCAGCAGCCCTTAAGATGTCAACATTAAAGCAGACTTAAATCTCACCCACTCAGGGAACTAAGCGGAAGAGGGGGCAGAAAGAGTGTAAGAGCCATGGTGGGGGAGAATATCCAGAGACATTGCCCCCTCAGCAACAACACACAAAGGGCAGGGGGACCTGGCTGCCTCTTGTGCTATCCATAACCTCCTACCCCATGGCTTGATCCAGTAATCCCACCAAGGAGGATACCCGGTGGATTGGGGACAGGGAGTAGGGAAATGGGGATACCAACATAATTTTTCCTAATACAATGTGTCTGACGTCTTTCATCAAGGCTTGGCTCCTTTAAAACACCTTAAAGTTCTCTTATAACCTGTGTGGGGACCTCACACTCCTTTTCCTTCTTTCTGTGAAGATGATCATCAAGTTAATTACTCAATACCCAACATGACTAACACTGACCCTCTTCCTAATTGATACCCATGGCTGCAGGGTCTGAGAGATAAGGCATCATTTTGCTAAGTAGGATTCCACAATCAAGCTAAAACTGTCCATAACAATCAGAACAGCTAACATTATGATAAAACATCACTTTTTGACTCTTGATCAATTTGTAGAACAGATGTATTGGTATGTGTCTGTTTAGAGGTGAGCAAATAAAGAAGATAACACTGATATTAGTGGTTCAAGGTTATACATATATAATAAAACAGAAGACCCACAGAAGATTCACACCTGAATCTTCTGGCTCAAAATTCTATAGTTCCATGGTCCCACTGTGAATCTCAAGAAATTCAGTAGAAAATAATTTCTCACCTACTTGGCTGAATCATAACTCTCTGAGGGCCAGTTGTTTTGTTTATTAACTTGGGATGATAACAGCTACTACTGACTAATAAATTATTTTCCTTGTGATTTCCTTCCCTTATCCTATGTCAGAGGAGTTATCAGTATTTCCATTTGTCAGATGGGCAATTGAGGTCCAAAGAGTAAAGTGATATACCTGCTCCCTGGGTAGTCTGCTTACGAGAGCTAAATTCATTCACTATGTTCTCCTGACTCTTATGGTATCTAAACAATACTAGCTGTTTAATTATACATTTTCATTAGAAAGCTGTACTTATATTTTATGCTAAATATCCATGTGTCAATATGGTTTATGAAAACAATCCTGTGTGAAGATGATCTAATAGCCACTACATTTCAATACTTCCATTTTTGACTTTGACAAACAGTAAGTGATCACCTTTCAAGGGCCTGATATAAGGAAAACACTCTAGTGCAGTAGAAGATGCTTGGGTCTTTATCTTTGTTCTGCCACCGTGTTGCTATGTACATGTGCTTGCATAAGCTGATTTCTGTCCAATTACGTATTCATGAGTCTGTTAAATAAGTCTTCATTTTTATTCAGCAACAGTGAAATTAGTGCATTATATTTAAGGATAAGGGAAAACTGTTTAAGTAGCTATATTAGTAGTCACACTCATTGTTGTGACATGAAGCAGCTTCAGAAAGGAAACATGCATTTTGGTTTATATATAGCCCAGGGGAGACATGATGGCAGGAGCAGGAAGCCACTTGGTAACAATTTAACCACAGTGAGTAAGCAAGAAAAGAACAGGAAGTGGAGGTGGGTTATAGAATCTCAAGCCCCACCCCTAGTGGATCTTTCTCTAACAAGGTTCTACCTCCTAAAGTTTCTACTACTTTCCCAAATAGCTCCACAATTGGGGAGCCAGTGATAGAACACATGAGCCAATGGAGGACATTTTTTTTCTTTTTTTGAGGTAGGGTCTTACTATTCTAGCCCAAGCTGACCTGAAATTTACCCTGTAAGTCCAGGCTGGCCCCAAACTTGAACTCATAGCAATCTTTCTACCTCCGACTCCCTAGTGCTGGGATTAAAGGCATGAGCCATCATGCCTGGTTCTATGGAGGCCATTTCATATTCACAACACAACAGTAGCCTAAAGCAATCAGTCAATTCTACTTATTAAGAAAGTAGAGGAAAAGATGTGAACATGACTTGTGCCAAATCATCTAGCAGGAGTCAGAGCTAGGACCTCAATCTTCTCTTCTTGTGTTGTGCTCAACACTCTTTCCTATATAAAATGCACACTTGTTTTCCCTTTGACAATCATGCCCTATTACCAAGGCTTTAAGTGCTTCCAGATACTCCTAAGAACTCAAGACTTAACACCATTGACATCAAGCTACCCACTTTTACTGCTGGTTTGGGGTCAGTGATTCCAGAGAACCTGTGCTAGTTACTTTTCCCTTGCTTTCACAAAAATACTTGACAGAAGTAATTTAGGGGAGGAAGTCTTGGTTCTGGCTCACAGTTCAAGGGGGTCCAGATCATCCTGGCAGGGTGACTGCTCATCACATTGTGCCCTCAGCCAGGAAGCAGAAAATGATGAATGCTGGCGTTCAACACCCTTTTTTACCTTCTTTTTAGTCCAGGACCCCAGCCAGTGAACTGTGTCTGCTACAGTTACGTTGACTCTTCCTACTAAAGTTAAGCTAATATACAAACTCCCTCATACCTGCCCAGAGGTTTGTCTCCTAGGTGATTCTAAATCCTGATCTATCTATCTATCTATCTATCTATCTATCTATCTATCTATCTATCTATCTATCTATCTAATCTGTATATATATATATATATGCTATCATAGTATCAATGATCAATTTCATCTCGTTCCCTAGATACTTGGAATGTCCTGGCCTTTCTGAAGAAACTTGCTATCTGGTACACAGTGGCAAAATGTTAAGAGAGCCTTGACATTGAGTTTACATTGATGCTTAAAATGGAACTCACCAAATGGATGAGAATGTATATTGTGAGGCATATCCTCCCCACAGGAACTGACTGGTACATCCATGACCCCACATGACTACCTGTACTTTAGTGAAGAGAGCCCTTGGGAGAATGGGGTCAGTGGAAGAGGACATGAGAGCATAAACCAATGGCTATCTAAGCTGTTTGCAACATGGTCATATAAAGTTCCCAATACAAATTTAATTTAAAAAACTGAACTCTACCACTTACTATGTACATGTCTTTAGGGGGGTGTGTAATCTCTCTTCAGCTCAGTTTAGCTATTTGGTAAGTCAAAGGTCATATGCAAGAAAAGAGCTAATATTTATAAATTAACAGTGCAGAGTATGAATTGGTGGTATCTTCCCATCAAAGGAATTTCCTTTACCAACTATAAACTGTTTCTGTAGACCAATTTACTGCTCAGTCTAGGATTTATATGTCAGATTTATTAAGAAAGATGGCTCTGTGACATAGTTGGGCCAAGCCTTTTCTTGAGGAGTGTTGAAGCCTGTGTGATTAAGCTGTGAGAAGACTTCTTTCTAAAGATTTCCTTTCCTCCTGATGAGATCAGGAGTTTCTGTGCTGTGCCTGGTTTCTCCCAGCATGAAACTTCAAAGGGATCAATTTACTGATACCCAGAACTGCTGCTCCATTTCTGTAGTCTCAGCCTTTGGAATTCTTCTCTCTTCTCCCACCCCTCTGTCAGCTTTCAGAGAGCAGAGTGGGACATGCAGTAATGATCAGTGTGGGAACATCAATCAAGAAAGAATGACAGATCTTTGCTACCATCAAACCACATTTCCCCCAGATTTCTCCCTGTGGTCCTTCCTAAGAAATGCACTTAAACATTAGTTATAAAGAGGAATCTCTGTGCTTCTGTGCTTTCCTATTTCTTTTCTCTTTTTTTTTTCTCCTGGGATGTTTTATTGAGAATTTTTATACATGAACATTCGATCATATTTTCCCATCTCAGCAAACTCTTGGGTCTCCTCTCCTGCATCCCCATCTCACTGAGGACTCTCCTGTTCCTCAGTAGTCTTTCTTCTGTTTTGTTGTCGTTTTACTTTTGTTCTTGCCCATCTTCCATCCCAAAATGTTAATAGCTCAAAACTGTTCAGGTCTTGTGGGGGTAGCCACAACTTCTGTGGGTTCTTGAATATACCCATTGGTTCATTTCAGGAGGAGAGTGCCCCAAAGTACTCCTTCCCAACTTGTGGCTCAAACAACCATTCCACCCCCTCTTCTGCAATGTTCCCTTGGAGGGTATAGAGACGCCTCAGTATTGAGCTCCCAACAGCCTCTTATTTTCTCCTTTGATCAGTTTTGAGTCTCCTCAGTATCTACCACAATCTCCATAGAAAAGCTTCTCTGGCTAGCAGTGAGAACAGCACTCATATTCTTTGCACCAAGTGGTTGTTTGAATAAAGTCCCCCTTAATTTAATGTATTCTGAATGTGTGGTCTCTAGCTGATGGCAGTTTAGCAGGTGGAGACTTGCTGGAGGAGGTGTGTTGATGGCAGCGGGCTTAGGAATATTATAGGTAACTTCCCTTCCGATAGTTCATTTCACTCTTCCACTGCTATTGTCTACCTGCTGTGGCAAGGAAGTGATATCCAGCCTCTGCTCATCACAGAAGACACTTTTGCCCAAACTCTAACTCTTTTTTAAAAATTCTATTCCTTATCTTTTAAAATTCATCTTTTTCCTCACAGATCTCTCCAAGAAGGAAGTGTGTTCAGCCTTCTTGTGGCAATAGTCGACATTTTGTATCCATGGTCTCTGCTTTCTCGGAATATCATTGACCAGTTTCCCCTGGCAGCTTATGTAGTGCCTTCAAGCACTGCACTAACTACCATCTGAGGGCTGGTTATCATTCTGGACCTCACAGGGTCTCTCAGTGCTGTCCAATGACTTTCTGTGGTTTCTTCAACAATAGGATCTTACCTTTGGTGTAGGGTGTGTATTCGAGTTTTGACAAAATCCTGTCTTGTTTTGGGAACCTCATGGGTCTCTTTGAACAACAGCTCAGAGAGGGAGGGAACCAATGACTGAGACAGGGAGTTGCATTGCAGGTCTGATCAATGTTTCATGGGGTTTGGCTTCTTCCCCTTCTATTTACAGCCCCTCTTCCCAGACAATGCCTACTTCTTCCTCAAGAGCTTCCTTTATGAAAGTAACAATTTTATGATTTTGATTCATTATTGGTTTACCTTATTGCCCTCCCCCATTCCTTCTATCTTTTCTCAGTCTCTCATTTCCCCTGACAGGTTTGCTTAAAGTTTAAGTTTGTTCTGGTTAGGGACCACATTTGAGGGAGATTATGCAGTGTTTGACTCTCTGTTCTTTTGTGAGTTCTCTAAGATCTGCTCAGTCAGTCCACTTTTCTCTAAATTTCATTATGTCATTTTTCCTTTCTGCTGAGTGAGAGAGCCATGGTCATTCCAACTCCACTGATGAGCCACATGAGGATGGCTGACATCCCAGCAAGAGATGAACCACCCCAGGCCTATCTTGTAGGCCCCAATTGAAACCTTTGAGAGAGTGTCAGGATGAGCATGAGACCTATTAACCACAGCCAAGCAGTCAACCCAGGATAAGTCAGAGAGACAGACACCAACGATTTCCAACACAACTTATAGTAGAATCACAGAGACCCTTAAGATCTCAACAATAAAGCAAACTTAAAACTCACCCACTCTGACTAAGAGCTATGGTGGGAGAGAATGTACAGAGACATTGCCCCCTCAACAACAACACACAAAGTGGGGAAACCTGGCTGTCTCCTGTGCTATCAATAACCTCCTACCCCATGGAACGATCCAGTATGCCACTGAGGATGATACCCAGTGGATTGGGGACAGGAAGTAGGGAAATGGGGATACCAACACAATATTTGTTCATACAATGTATCTACTTTTGGATAATAAAGATTTAAAAAATCATCTCTTTCAATTAGCTAATAAAGAAGTAGGTTTCCATAGGACTTATTCATAGCATCCTCTCTCTCCTTTCCCCCTATACCCCCTTAGTCTTTTCAACCCCCTGTATCTGTCTACTATCCCCTCCCTTAACATGTCTATATATTTTTTAATATTTTTATTTACTTGTAAGGAGAGGAAAAAGAGAGAAAGAGAAAATTGGAGCACCAGGACCTCCAGCTGCTGCAAACGAACTCCAGATGCATGTGCCACTGGTTTTATGTGGGTACTGGGGAACTGACTCAGGTAGTTAGACTTCACAAGCAATCACCTTAACCACTGAGCAATCTTTCCATCCCATGTACAGCATACATGTCTGTATTTTTACATAACATAAATACAGACATGTACAGCATACATGTCTGTATTTTTACATAACAGAAAATACAGTGAGACAAGTTAAATACTGAGTCCGAATTTCTAACACTAGAAGGAGATGCAGTCTTGATCAGCACTGAGGATAGGGATTTTGCAGTCTGTGCTTTGATATGTTTCTTGTTGAATCCTCAGTCTAATCTTTCTCTGTGGTTACATTTGTCACTGGATTTTGTACATAGGGAAACTAGGGGTTAAGATACGCTTCACAAATTCTACATCTTAGATTGGAATGCAGGACTTGTTCTTTTGCTCTGTAGGTATCTTTGCATATCACAACAGCACATATGCACAAAAGCGGGTGTGCACACACACACACAGACACACACACACACACACACACACACATGAAGGCACACACATAAAAATGCAGTATTGGCTTTTCAATGTGCTCTTTTTTATGTGAATTGTTTCCCTAAATGGACAGATAAAAAATTTTGATGGAAGTGGCTGGGCTATCCCTGAAAATGAAAAAAAAAAAAAACAAAAAACAAAACAAAAAAAAACTTCTTCTAGGTTTAATTAAGTGAATTTCATTTCTAAGTGAGATCTACTGGAAGTACAGACTTGTTTATTTGTTTCTATGTAAATTTTATATTTGCCTTTCTTATCCTACCCTGGTAGATTTAACTGCATTTTGGGATTTGTAGATTATAACATGTTTATTTCATATGGTCAAGAATATTAAAAATGTGCTCAGAAACATATCTCCCTCCCAATTTCACCTTCATCCCTCACAATTAATCACTTTTATTACTTTTGGATTATCTTCCGTGTGTTTCATTTGGTAGCAGTAAATCCATATATGTTATGTGTAATTTTATTTTATCTTTCTTCTTACTCAAAAGTTAGCATATTATGTAGATCATTCATCCTTTTCTTTCTTTCTTTTTGTAACCTAACAACATAGCCTAGAATTTGCTTCATTTCAGTTGTTAGTTTCATTTTTATAGCTATATGACATCATGTGTATGGAAGACAGTTCACTTAACCAACATCCCACATATGATGATTTTGATTCATTTCAGGATCATGTAATCACAAATGATATTGCAAATTATAACCTTATGGATGTGTGTTTTTTCACTGTTGGATATGTTGGATATCGTAGGTTAAATTCTCAGAAGTATGATTTCTTGGTTAAAGGATTAATGAGCATGTAGCTTACTGAATTCCTTCCATTACCATGCCATTTGTATTTCCACCAATCATACACAAGAATGACTGGTTTCCTACAGTTTTGCCAAGAGTGTTTTTTTTTTAATCCAACATTTAGATTTCTGGCTCATCTAATAGTAAGTTTATTAGTTACTTTTACTGTTGGTTTAGAAAATACCTGGAAATAGCACATGAAGAAGGAAGAATTCATTTTGGCTGATGGCTTGAGGGGACAATCCACTGTGGAGTGGAAGGCATCTGGTGAGAGTCATATCCAGGCAACAGGAGCATGACCAGCTGGTTGCTTTGCCTCTACTGCCTGGAATCAGAGAAAGATGACTTCTGGTGCTCAGCTTTCTTCCTTCTTTTTTCCTCTTTTATTCTGTATGAGATCCCAGCCCACAGAACGGTGCCACAAAATTTAGCTTGAGTCTTCCCGCATCAACTTAACATCTCTTAAAACACACTCACTGACATACTCAGAGGTATGTCTTCTAGGTGAGTCCCAATTCAGACAAATTGACAATGAAGATAAACCATTATGAGTACAGATATTTCATTTCTAAATTTTAATTTAATTTTTCTATTATGAGTTGGATTGGGCAACCTATGTTTCGACTTATATTTACACACACACACACACACACACACACACACAGACACATGTTTTTGTAAAGTTGGTTAGAGTTTTAACATTTAGTGGACTAATCCTCCCTACCTCACAACTTTCTTTCATTGTATTATTGTGGTTGTAATTATGTGTTTAAATCTTCCGTATAAACTTTAGAAGAAACTTGTAATTATAGTGAAATAGCTTAATACGTTTTTTTCATTAAGATTAATTATTAAATTTAGTTAAGGAAGTCTGTCACCTAGGCTAGCATCTCTTAATGGTGTGTACTTCCGTTTATTCAAATATATGTATGTGCCCTTCAAGAGTTTTATAACTACCATTTCCCTAAAATAGAATTTAAATAGCTGTTGTTAAGTTTGTTCCCAAATATGTTTTCATAATATTTAAAAAGGGGTAATTAACACAATAAATGCATATTGGGCTCTATTTTAATTTTTATCCTATCTTAATAACTATTTATTATTAGAGTTATTTGAACTGTTGTTTCAGAAGGATTATTGAATATAATTTTACATTATCTGCAAATAATGATGATCTCACTGTTCTTATTTTAGGTCCATGTTTGCTTGCTGTTATCCAATTATATTAGCAAATAACTCTAACAAAGTAGTGTATAGTCATTGAGAATTTCTGTTTAATGACTTTGATTGTCTATATATTTATTTCTCAATATTTGGAAATTAAGATGCTTTGATTTTAACACTACTGGTGATTTTTCTAACTAAACAATGTCTCCTTTAGCCCCTTATTGTAACTTAAATTTTTCTCAAAGGTTTATAATTTTGTATGGTAAACATCAATTATCACCTATTGACTATATAGCAGTCAATGTTAAATTCTACTTCTCTTTCTTTTTCCTCTCTCTCGGGAACCTTTTACTTTGTGAGAATCACATTTTTACATATAGTTTTGGATTGACATGAAATGTTTTCCTTAAAGTGTTGAAAGTTTGAACTCTAGATGGTAATGCTATCCAGAAGTGATTAGAACATGAGGACTCTGAACTAACCTATGGATAAATATATTGATGAATTCATAATTGAATGGCATTACTAGGAGATAATAGAAATTCAGAGGTGGGACCCATTTAGGGGAAGTATTTCACAGAGGGCATGCTCCTGAAGGGAATATCTTCTTGATATTTTGTTCTCTCTCTCTCTCTCTCTCTCTCTCTCTCTCTGTGTGTGTGTGTGTGTGTCTGTTTGTCTCTCTCTCTCTTCCACTATAAAGTAGTGCTCCAACCATGAAGTTCTGCCTAACTATAGCTAAAAGACTATGAAATCTCTGAAACCTTGTGAAAAAAATAGATATTTCTTCTTTTAAGTCACTCCACTCCTAAACATTCTGACACAGTGATAAAGGCTGGCTAGAACACATATGTACTAACTTCCAAGTTTTCCTTCAACCTTATTTAAATCCTATCTCTACAGCTAACACATGCATGCTTACAATACAGGAATAAGGGGGGTTGGTGGTTTTCCATAGTCAACACTGCACCTGTCCTTCAGTACACACCTAGGAAAGAGCTGGATGGTGTAGCTCGAGTGCTCACATCTTCCAAACTAGTACCCTGCAGCCTTGGTGCCTTAGCACCAGCATGGCTAAATGTCCTTGAATTTATTTAAAAGTTCTACCACCACATCTTTTCCTTTTATTGTCTCTTGAGAGGCCTGATGACAACCTTGTCATCTCATTTGTCCTTGAGATTTGGGGGGGGGCTTTGCTTTTACAAGTATTCTCAGAATTATTCATTCTAGGTCAACTTTTCCTATTTATATTATTTATTTAAATACTTAGATTTCATATTAGTTCTGTTCCCAAGTGTTCAGACTTTCATTATGCTGTCTGTCCCTGTCTTCTGCTCTCTCTCTCTCTCTCTCTCTCTCTCTCTCTCTCTCTCTCTCTCTCTCTCTCTCTCTCTCTCTCTCCTCTCCCTCTCTTGGACCATGTTCACATTTTAGCTCACATTTATTCTTATGCCTTTATCCCTCACTTTCTTCATTTCTCCTTGCTACATTTTATTTAAATCTATTCTTTTAGATTGTTTTGTCTTTTTTCTTTTATTACCTTTCATGAGTCTAACCATTTTTTTCTGTATGGAGTCCTGAAATGTTTTCTATTCTTAGTGCTTTTACTTCTGATATGAGTTGTTAGTAAACACCCTTGTTTATGAATTCTTAGTTAAGTTTGGAATGTTCTAGGTTTCAGTCTTTATTGTGTTCATTTGAGTAGGGACAGTTTTCATCAGATGAAATGTTTGCTTTGATATTCTCCTTTTGCTCTTGGGTAGCTGTGTATAGAGTTGGATATATTTCTGTTCTTGGGCAGGTTATGGCAGACCTTATTACTAAAGTTCAGTTTCTTTAATGGAGATGTTGATAGTTAGGGGAAGCAAAGTGATTGTCTTATTATTTCTCTCTTCCATTGAAGCAGTGAACTTGTTCCCCTTATCATTCCTTTATACAACACGTAGAAGGATATCACTTAATCATAGTTGTTTATGGTGAGGTATTGGGTGTAACTAAGAAATCTGTTACTAGGGAATTGGATAATTTAAGCAAAACTTGCCGATGAGATGGTCTAAAATATAAATTTATGAAAATTAAATAATATAGTATGGTCAATATACCAATATTATTTTTATACTCAACTATTTGAGAATTTATACCAAAAATATTATTGTAGAAGCCTTTGGAAATAGAAATGAGGTTATCAGTAAAAGAAAAAATCCAAATCAAAGAGGATTGGGTTTTTATACAACTTAGTTATTAGAATATGTATAGAAATGTGACTGCTTCAAATGTCTACATGCAAGGTTCTATGTGAAAAAAAAAAACAGTGAATAACCTTAAGCAAGTTCCTCTTGTGATTACTCAGAGGCAAAACATGAATTCATAATCCTGACTTCACTGAGCAGTGCTAGGAACTGCACAGCACTGGGCTCAGACTCCACCATGTGCTCCACCATGTCAGACTCAGTGCTCCACATTGTGCATGTGTACTTCTTTCCTTCACATTGAGTTTTGGTTTTTGATAAGGATACAGTTGCTATGGTAACAAACCCAATCTTTCCAAGGTGATGTGCAAGTCTGGAATGCATGATAGAACCTGACATTGCAGGGTTTCCTTCAATTTCATCTAAGTACATATTTGTGCTTTGCAAAGCAAATTATTTCCAAGATATTCTTTGACATGTGAATACTGGAATTTTCTGCATTTATTTCCATGAGCTACTTAATGTAATAAGAAGGTTTTCCAACAAAAAGAGATTCATAAACAACCAATTATTGTATGACAAAATTTTCCTAACCCCGCTGATGCAGTTTAGGGGTAACAAGACTCCCCAAAATAAGTGAGGGATGTCTTTGAGCCTGTACTACTTTGCGACAGGTCAGACAAGGCTTCTCTTCATCTCTTGCTGCCTAAAGGAGTTCCCAAGGTATTTTAATTTTTTTCCCTTAAACTTAACCTGAATCCCTCCCTAGGAAGGAGTTCTTCTTTACTAGAATAAATATTACTGCAAGGATTAAACCTGAACCTGGTGTTGTGACTGGTTAGCTCCCAATTCAGAACCTAAAAAAGATCCAAATCTGAGTCTTTAAGAAGGTTTTGCCCTCTCCTGCCTTATGGGTGACAGCTCTTCACTCCTTCACTTAATCCAATAAAATCTCTCTAAACCTGTGGATTTCAATGAATTCGTAAGACAAGAATCTCAAGAGACCACAAAATTCCCATCTCATATTGAAATTTTGGCATATTACTTTGGTGAATTGGTGAGGAACCTCCTTCCTTTATCCTGCCTTTGTTTCTTTCTTACTTTAATTATAGAAAGTATGCAAACTGCTCCAGAACTGATAAGAGGAAGCTGCATGTAGATAGACAGCTAGAATGGTGTCTTAAATGCTTTGAAAGAGAAGAGTAGAGAAATGGGACTTCAGATAATCAGTACCACCTGAGTTGCAAAAGAAAAGGTGCTATGGAGAAGGTGTATTTGTTTTCCACTAAAAGTCTGAAGAATTGAGTAGTAGAGCAGAAAGAACTTCCAAACAGAAGGAACATGTCCGCACAGAATGAGACCGCATGAGTGATTGGCACATTTAAGTTGGCTGTAAGTTAGAGAAGGATTTTAAACCCAAAAGGCAGACAGCAAAGACAGAAGGATTTCACCATTTTCACTGGGATCTCCACTGTGCTGGCTTCTGCTGTCTCAGAAACAAACTAAGCTCATTGACACCTCGGGATTTTTGTTGCTATGTGTATTTCTATCTGAAATGTTCTCCTTTGTATATTCCCATGCTCCTTTTTCACTTCACTCAAGAGTATTCTCCAGTGTTTCTTCCTTAAAGCAGCTTGTATTAATCACCATACCTAAAGAGTGCTCCTCTCCCCATTACTTGTTGACTCTGTATTTACCCCACTTTGTGATGCCACCTTTCCTAACTTTCCTCTATTTTAGATTTATTGGACTCCTTATTGCCTTTCTGTCTTAGCAGAATGGAAGTGCTATTGGGGCAGTGAGTTTATTTCTCATTGCTCCTTCAATAGCACTTACAATTCTCATACTGTGATTACTTTTTTTTTCTCTGCATAAGTGAGTGAATGAGTGAACATAGCAAATATTTGGGAGTTCTTCCAAGTGGAACCAAATGACCTTGGTAGTGAAGTGACACAGAGTAACATGTCATGACTATTCTTTTAGATTCCATCTGGAGTAGTTCATGGATAGTTGGTGATCACAAAAGAGATCCAGTTTCAAGTCAGGAGTGGATAACTATGATTTTAAAAATCTGGTTTTGTGTTAAAAATTAAAGATCTTGAGGTCATACAAGGAAAAAGATCCAGATTCATTGCTGAATTCAGAAGAGATGTCATACATTTGACTTAATGTAGAATATTCATTAACTCACATAATGTCCTTCTATCTGTTATCTATCTACCTATCATATAGCTATTGTCCTCATTACTAAAGCTAAAAAAGAACAAAGCTATAATTATTAGGACTTAAATTAACATAAATAACAAATACTTAGTGTAACATCAAGGAATGAGAAATATAAAAAATAACTATAAAAGAAAAATAATAGATGGGAAGAGACTATCTGGAAAGTTGGCAACATAGGCCAGTGCCTGTGATAAACAGTGGGATTTTCCTGCTGGTGACTTTCATGTTGAGACCTAAGTAATAACCTAACAGTGCAAATGTGACGTCTTCCACACAATAGTATAAAGATGGTTGTGTCTTTCACAAAACAGTACAAAGGTGATGTCTTCCACACGAAAGGGTAGTCCTTCCCTAGCAGACAGTCAACATGGCACATTAGAGCAAAGAAGAAAAAAGAGAAAGAATCTATTTTATTTTTTTAAAACAATCACTGTAGTTGTTTTGTAGGGGAGAAATTACAAAGGACAAATGAGAGTACATTTGTTGTGAATGGCAAGATAAGAGTGGAAATAGAATCAGGGAGACAAGATATGATTGTGGTTGGATTAAATATACTGTTTGATAAGAAACAGAAAGAATAGCTGGAATGGTACCATGTATGAGAATAAGATAATTATAGAAAGAACAGCTATGGGCAATGAAATCACAGTTACTTTTAGGCATGTTGGGCTTGATATGGCAAGATAGAGAACTTGAAGTAAGGACATCAGTTAACAGGTTCATCCCACAATGTAAGAATCATGGTGGGAATTTAAGATGTTCAAATTACCAGCATACCAGTGAAATTTGAAGCTATGAGATTGGATAAAAGCCAAAAAGAAGGAGTACAGAAAGAGGGTCATGTCCAGGGAGGGTCCCTGTGTTGGGATTTTGATAAGTTGAGCAAACTTAGTGAAGCAAACTTAGAAACCACTCTTTAAAAAAATATGAAAATATAAAAGGGGGAAATGGGGTCAATGACTTCAAAAGAAGAAAATGACTCAAGAAAAATAGGGACCATTTCCTCAAAGGTTGCTGGGAGGTTGAGTGATAAAGAGGAGGAGAAATTATTACTGGATCTGCCCACTTCTTGTGGGGGACATGGTTGTCCTTTCAAACAGAATTTAACAAGTGGATGGACATGTGATTGGAGTGCAGAAGGAAAGAATGTCAGGGACAGCACTTAAGGCACTATGAATATCAATAATCCATACCATGTGATCGACTGGTTTCTTGTGATTAGTGCTATGAGAGTCTTTCCCAGTAACAAAAACAATTCAGGTTAAGAGTGAAATAGTCAACAAATCTTTTATGGGAGGCTCTTTATGGGTCAAGGTATGGTCCAGGCATTGTCAGTATAACTGACTTTCAGATGTTTATTATCCCTAGTAGTAGGAAAACACATGAAAAAAAACATGCATAAAGGGGAACTATATGGTTGAAAGTGGCTAAAATGGCAGTGTCGGGCATGCCTGATTTAATGAACATTGGGCAAGTCCCATCTGAAAGAAAAGATCTGAGTTAATAACTGAATGGTGAAGGAGGAAGTTTGCAAAGACAAAGGGGAATCCACTCAGAACACCAAATGAACAGGCCTTCAGAGGAGAGCAAACTTGAATGTCCTATGAGGTTATGGTTTACCTCTGAAGTATCCCCCAAGAGTCGTGTTTTAAATACCTGTTCCTCAAATGTTGGTGCCATTTTGAAGGTTATGGAGTTTTTAGAAGGTTCCATGGTTGACGGAAGTGGGTCACTGAGGTGGGCCTCTGAAGGCTATACTTATTTCTGCTGCTTGCTATGGTCTCTGATTTCTGTATGCCCCCATTACGTGAGGTGCCTCAGTTCCTGCTACCACTAACCACACCATCTCTTTCTTGCCATGATGGATCAAAACTCCTCTGAAACTAAGAGCTAGAATAAAACTTGTTTCCCTTAAATTGCTTCTGTCAGGATTATTTTTTGTCACAGTAATGAGAAAGTAACTAACACAAATGGAAAGAAAGAAAGCCAAAGAGTTTGGATTTTAATAAACAAAAGATGGCTGTGAAGAAAGAGACGGCTACAGCAATCACACAGGACCTTTGTGTTTCATTTGGTCATAGAGGCACGTGACTCAGTGATCCTAATCAGAATAGATATGCCATCTGATTTACCATTTTAAAATATTTTATTTATTCATTTTCAAGCAGAAAGATACAGAGAGAGAGAGAGAGAGAGAGAGAGAGAGAGAGAGAGAGAGAGAGAGAAAACCAGTGCCACCACCTTGTGGGTCTGGCTTATGTGGGTCCTGGGGAATTGAACCCGGGGCCTTAGGCACTGGAGGCAAGTGCCTCAACCGCTGAGCCATCTCTCCAGCCCTGATATACCATTTTAATATAAGTCTGGTTATTGAAAAAGATATCAAGTGAACCAAATGAGGATGTTGATAATGACCCCAGAGATGACTCAGGTTTAGATCAAGTTTATAGCAGAAGAAACAATAAGAAAAATATTTCTAAATATTGATTTTTAAAAATTGGGCACATTCTATTCACCAAATTTTTAGCTATACTAAAATAAGTGAATTCTGATTATCTCTACTAGGGGATAGCTCCAGTTTAATCTTACATTTAATTTTTAAGTACTATTTCCTGGAAAATAAAAAATATCAGAATTAGATAGAAGCAGATTTGCCATCAGAATTGGTTCAAACGTTATCACTGTCTTCAGCCATCTTTAGTAGGGTTTGGCGAGAAGAGGGATCCAGAAAACTCATCATGAATCTCAATAGTTCAGTTATAAACTAATTATCAGACTGCACAGTGCTGCTCTCGGGAGCTGCCTGACAGTTTGAGAACAGTTGTGCCTATCATCACATCCTCACCTATCACTTACTTCCTGCAACTCTGCCTCCTTCATTGTAGATAAATACTGAAACTCCCACAATGCAATATTGAATAATACTTGATAACATTTTGTCAATTCCCTACTGGGAGCCAAAGAGCTAGAGTAACTAAATTTGAATCTGTGTACAGACCTGTCTTGGTACAGAGAATTGAAAGATCAGATATTCTTTATGAGAGTTTTTACTTCCTTATTTTTAACTTGTGACTCAAAATTGCTCTCTAAAGTAATCATTTGGAGCTTAGATTTCATTTGCACCTTTTGAAATTCTATCCTATTATTTGTATAGACATTCAGTTAAGCACAATAAAGTACTTTGGTGTTTATGGAACACTACAATGGAGAAGGCAAAATAAGAGGGACTGAGGTTTTACTGTCCAATACAAAGAAGAATGTCACAAGGTAGAACATCTGTGCATTGCTTGTGGTGCTGAAAATTGTCAATTTACTGCCAAAAGTATAGAGGGACATCCATATCCAGCCATAATCAATAAAATTACATCTGGAGCTTTATCCAAAGGAAATAAAAGCAGAAAATTGAGAAAAATATTTCTCAGCTTAGATATGTTAGCTATGAGCTATATTACAGAGGAAGTGGACAGTGACTCACATTTTGTAAGCTATTTGGACATTAATAAAAGAGTGAAGGAAATAACTAATACCTGTTATGTCATTTTCTACAGACGTTTTCTTAAAAGGTATTTCTGAAGGTATTTACTTCCTCTCAGAAATGTATTTTTAACGTTCTAGGGTGCTAAAAGTTATTTTAAAATATCAAAAGCCATTATTTTCCTGAATAATACAGAAAACCCAATCTTCTTACTTGGAAGAGAATACAGTACTGCTGGTTTGCCTTGCTTTCTACTTTTCTTCATTCATCCCCTTCTTCCTCGGTCCCAAGTAAGTTGACTATTCCATGCAAGTTAAACTTTAAAGTCATTACTAGGACCACATGAATGACAAGGAGAATTCTCTTTGCTCTAAGAAGTTCAAAGTCTAGGAACAGGTGACATAAGCTAAAATGGTAAAATAATCAAATGAAAACCTCAGTATAATATTCTATAAAGGCAATTAACAATATGGGAAAAATAATTAGAATCAACATCTTTCATCTGTAAGTTTCAGTGCAGTGGATTGTACCTATGGCCTTGCATATCCCACTCTACCACTGAGGTATATCCACAGCCTAAAATCAACATCTTCCCAAACTTTTGATATGAACCAAGGACTTGTAACCACCAAGGAAATATTGTTCAAGCAAAGCACCTAAGCCTCAGGAAGAACAAAGGGTTTTCTAACTTCCTCTTTCCCTTTTCCCCATTACAGCACCACAGCTCCACCAGAGCTTAAAACCAGGGCTGCCATTTTCAGTTTAACAAGGAAGGTCCTGGGAGGACCAGAACTTGCTTTATTTCAAAGCCTTATCACCTCAAAAATTATCATTTGGCCTGTATGGAGGGTCCCTGGAAACCTCTATTCTCAAGGTTGTATATAGTTAACCCAAATTAGACCTATCTTGGTGTAAAAACCTTCATATGGGGATATTTACCAGAAATAACTAGAGGTAACTTTTGTTATTTCCTCAATATTTTCTGAAGGACGGGTAGTAGACTGGGCAAAGTAATGGATTACCTAACAAGTTTTAAAAGATACCTAGGAAAACAGGCAACTATAGAGACTTCAAACATTTCCCATACAATTCTGGCCAACTGGAATGTTCTAGCCATGTATATAATCCCCACTCCCACCCCTGCAAAAAAAGAAAAAAGACAAAAGAAAAAAAAAAAGAAAAGAAAACCCTACCCAATTAGTTCTTAAAAGTTACTATACAATTAAAATACATTTTACAGTAAAAATGTTAAACATTGTATGTCCTATTTTTTAATAGAAAATACAAGAAATCCAAATATATGAATTTGCATAGATTCCTCTTGATTTGTTTTGAGGGTGGTGGTGGAAATAAAGCAGTTCATGGAATCTGCCTTGGAAATTTTCCAGACATTCAAGGAAGACAAAGAATTTCTCTGGTATGTTTTACATATTAACAAAGAAAGTATTTTAAAAATTTAGAGAAAAGTAAGAGAATGGTGTTTTACTAAAAGAAGGTTGGTTTAAAACAAGTTTGGAAATTCAAATATGTAAGAAAAAGAATGAAACATCTATTAAAGAGACTCAATGTTAGATTTAATCTAGCAAAAGAACCAGAAACCTGAAGAAATGCCACTGGAAATTGTCTACTTAGAGGACCAGAATGAAAAATAAATGAAAAAAATGTGAACATAATATCAGATATCTATGCAGAACCATAAGGTAGGCCAACAGGCATACCAGGATTCACAAAATTTAAGAATAGAGGAAAATGGGAAAGATAAGGGAGGAAATAATGATCAGAAGCATCACAAATTTATTTTAAGAACATTATAGAAACATTTAAGTCTTCTAAATCTTGGATTATTTCCAGCTCTACCAATGTTTATAGCTTCCCTGTGGATTAAAGATTGACTACAAGAGACACACCATATTTAACACTTACTGTCTGTCTGAAAATGTTATCCACAATCAACTCTACTGTTACATTTAGAGGAACTTGGGCCACAAGGGCGTCCACCGTGAACCTGAAAGTAAGTAGATTTTATTATTTTATCAGCAAATACCCCTTGAAGTCCTTATTGCCACACTTTATTAGATGCTGCAGTTACTAACCTTACTAACAACCCATTTTGAGAACACTTGTGACCAAAGTCTGTATTAAGAATTATCATGGATGCTTGTGCTACCTACCAGTTGACATGTTCCTCCTTCCTTAAATAACATGGAGGTGTGTGTTTATATGTACCTGGGAGGGTATGACTTAAGACCAGTGGGTTTTTATCTAGAATTTAGTGGTCACTTATAACATTGAGGCTGCCTAAGCTAAATGATTCCCAGGAATCAAAACAAACATGTGTGCAGCATGTACACAGATCCCTCCTTTTCAGCCATCAGGGCGTAGAGCATAAAGGAAGCTCATTGTAAACATGAACATCTTCCTGCCAGGCATCCTGTGATTAACACACGCCTTTGTTTCTATGCCATAGTCTGGTTCCCAAAAGTTCTCAGTGCTACACAATTCTTCACAGAGTTGGTCTATAATGTGTCATATGGAAAAGTACTCCCCACCAGAGTCAAAGACAGTTTGAAGCTGCCAGGAAATTATTCCACCCCCTTCACTTTTGTAGGGATCCAGAGAGGTGAGGTAATTTTTCCAAAGCTTACACAGCTTCTAATTGCTATGTGGAAGCTCCACAGTGTTATACAAAGAGAATAGATTCTGAATCATTGCAGATCACAATATTGTTGCTTAATAGGTTAAGTTACTGTTTAACCCCTTAAGCCATGACCTTGTTACCTATAAAATGAAGCTAATAGGTCTATGAATGACATGCAGATAAAAGCAGGTAGAATCAAATTGGATAATATAGCAAGTGATCAGTGGGGTGCTCCGAACACCCTCCTACCCCGACAACCCATTTTCTTTCTTCCTAGGATATAAAGTAAGACTCAATTCTGCTGATTTCATTCAAAGTTCTAAGCCTTCAGGACAGGTACAGTTCAACACATCGCAGGGGGAATGCATTGAAATAGATGCTGTGAGAATAAACTCAATGTTTTCCCCAGAAAAAATCCAGGTAAGACTAAACTCTGGCTGATTCTGTTTCCCTCTGCTTCTAGGACTGAGTCATTTAGTTCCACTTTGTGTTTAGCTATAAATAGGATTAAACTAACTAATTTGCATTATTAAGATGTTAAATGCATTAATTAAGAAGTTTGCTAATTCACAGTAACTCCCTGGCCAAACCCCAATGTAAGTGTAATGTACACTGAGTTTCAAGTATATCATTTTTTAATGCTTCTCTTCTTTCCTATATTGAATAAAGGCAACATTCTTCCAAGCTCTGAGACATGCTCCACCCTTATCATCTAGTAAGAAACTTGGAGTCTATAGTTCATGAAAGAGGCTTTGTTTTCTCTAACAATGGGATTTATTATGAACGTTCAAGGTTGGGATGAGGGTGCACATAATACTATGGCTATTGTCAAATTCACAGCCTTAAGAAAAAGCACGATTCGCCCAAATTCACACGAGAGAATCAAATGCTATTTTCTATATGATTTGTATCTTAAAAAATTAACCTCAACAAAAAAATAACAAGAGTTGGTTAGGATATGGAGAAATTGGAATTTCTGCTAAAATTCAGAAATCAGGCAGGCAGGCTAAAAATGGTCCATTTTTGGTGGTGGTGGTGGTGGTGTGTGTGTATGTGTGTGTTTGTATATATGTATGCATGACACAGCACCCACATATGGGGCTCACAGGACCACCTCAGGGTATTGCTTCTCTCCTTCCACATTGTTTGATACAGAGTCTTTTTGGGTTTTGTTTTGTTTTGCTTTTGCCACTGGAAAGGATCCAAGGTTCTCCTGGCTGTGACTACCATTGTCATAAGTATTGAGATTACAGCTGATTGAGTGTCTAGCTTTGTGTGGCAGCCCTGTAAAACTTTCAGTTTTGAAGTGTAATGTTGCTTCTTCCTTCCTTCAAAGACATAGTAACAACAACAAAAAAAGAAAGAAAAAATTATCCACTTATTCTTTCTCCTACTCAAGTTCAACTACAAGTGAACTTGAGTAGACTGGATAGAGTAGGCTGAATCAACACGGGTTAGTTGAGAAAGTCAACATGGGTTAGCTCAGAAAGTCCATCAACTCAACATCAATGTAGGTCCTGAGAGTGAAAATGAAATGTTTGAGACTCAGTTCTGTCCCATCAAAAGCTTTAAGTCAAAGAAACGAAACCCACACCATGGGTACAATAAGTGAGCACCTGAAAGAAAGCTCTTTGTTGATTGCCAGTGATGACTAGGGTGTTGAGGAAGTACTTTTGAAGTGGAAACATCCTGTGCCTACGAGAGATAGCTGTGCCCAATTAGAGGAGCATCAGAAAGGGGCCTGTAAATGGAAGGAGTCAGGATCTTTACCATGTGTCTATCTTTGACCTATAGAACTTAATAGTGCACAATCTGTTATAAGGAGCAGATATTTTAATCAGACACAGCAAACACCAGTAGGACTAGTGGACATCATGTCAATTTTCCCTGTTATCATACATTGAATTCCTCAGGCTTCTGCTGTGCATAGACGAGTACACATCTAGAGTGACCAGAACAGGACTAAACTCTCCTTGTCAGGGGCAGATATCCTCCAGAGCTTGACCTTGAAGGACCTTCTAAGTCCCTGGTGATATGTTAACTATAACAATCAGATGAGGATGCTGTCTTTTTTCTTTGTTATGATGAATCTATATCATCATTTGGTGTGACAAAACTATATCATCATAATAAAAGAATTATAAACAATATTTTATCAAAATTTTGTCAATGGATTTGACCCAGAAATTATATTTCAAGAAAAGTCAGTAAGCCGGGCGTGGTGGCGCAGGCCTTTAATCCCAGCACTCGAGAGGCAGAGGTAGGAGGATCGCCATGAGTTCGAGGCCACCCTGAGACTACATAGTGAATTCCAGGTCAGCCTGGGCTAGAGTGAGACCCTACCTCGAAAACCAAAAAAAAAAAAAAAAAAAAAAAAAAAAAAAAAAAAAAAAAAAAAAAAAAAAAAAAAAAAAAAGAAAGAAAGAAAAGAAAAGTCAGTAAAAAATCTTGGCAGGTTTTTGAAACATCTTTGGCTTGTCTGTATACTTATTCAGGAACCAATAAGACTGGAAAAGCTGGAAGCAGAGTTTAAGATCAATTTTCTTCAATAAGTAAAATCTTGACTGAGGCTGCTTAGTTACACAGAACTTAAGAACAGAACAAAATTCAGTCCTTGTTAAACTAAACCAGCCTGATTTTAACACATATCACAGACATGTTATAATTTAACATGAAGTAATATTTATGAGACTTATACAAACTATATCAATATTACTTGTACATAGCATTCTTTTCTTAACACATGGGAATTTTTTTTCAGTTCTAAAAAACACAATCACAATGATTAAATCATTTTGTAAGACCCAAATGATAACCTTGATGATAGTCAGAACCAGCATGATCAAGAAAGGAACCATCTCGAAATTACAATGTTTTATTCATAATAACCTGAGAACAGTATATACTGATGAGTAAACTTTAATCATAAGACTTAGTTTTCCAATAGTTAAAGATAGACAGAGGAGGAAAGCTAACTCAGTTGAGCACTCAAGAACAGACTAACATCAATGAGCTGAAATTTTAAACTTGACATGGAAAGGCATGGTGATATAAATTCACAATCTGAATACCATGACATTCTGCATCCAGCCAAGATCATTCTCTTTGGTTTCATCCTAGCCCTAGGCAAACTTATATCCACCAATGAGTCTAATCAAAACTTTAAGACTCCACCATTTATTTTGTCTCCTTTTGCCTAATTAAACCTTATCTGACAGGGTGCCTCAATGTGGTAAAAATCCAGAGAGAAAATACAGATCTACATTTCTAAGCTTTGTTACTGTTTAAATATGTTCCCTCTTGTATACCATATCTATATATCTTTAAACCTTCTGCTTACATTTTTTCATACCTTTACCTACATGCTTTTACCTTAAAATCTATGTAATCACTTTGGAACAATCTCTTTCTATCCAACATTTAACATCCAACATTAAAGTTTCCCTTCCAGTTTATCTTTCTATTCAGCTTATTGCATTATAACTATCAGCAAAACTTTCACTAAAGCCATTCTTTACTGAATAAACAAATCACATGTTTTTCCATCCCTTATGTTATTTTATGTATTTTCTTTATCCCCATTTCTTTGAGAGCCTTCCTCGGTGGGGTTATCAATGTATCAGACAGTCTCTGTGGGAAAGACCATATCTCAGAATATTCTTTACCATAAAACCTTTAATATAGCCATTTAAGTTTTTGTTTTGGGTCATTAAGAAGCTTGCAATAACCTCCTATAAAAGAGTAGACTAATCTTGACCTATATTTACTTAGAATAGACATAGACTTTTATCATCTTCTGGTTTGAAAACTCTTTCCTTTTAAGTTCTCTGAAACACAATTTTAATATGAAAGCATGTTAGAACATTATTAGAATTTTAGAACTTTTCTTAATGGACTCCAGCCACTGGGAAGCACAGTGAGGCAGATTAAACACCAATAAGATCTGCACTGTAACTTGTTTCCTCCTTCCAGTCCCTTTGCCAGTTTGTACAGCACATAAGAAAAAAAAAAAACCTCTGAAATAGATGTAACATTTCTCTCAGAGCTAAAGGCCATGGAAGAACAAAGCCTCAAATTCCTGGCACTAACATAGAGCCTAAAGTAATTTTAGTATGAAAAATACCTTACGTTTGACCCAAGTATCTTATCCAGCATAAACTTGCAGAGAGATTTGAATTTTAGTTTGCCTTCTTTTCATAGCAGACCCAAATGGCAGAGCTTCTCCCTACTCTTCTGTGGCCTTGGGATTAACAGGCACAGTTAGGCAGACCCTCATTTTCCTATTTTTAGGGAGTAGTTTGAATTGTTCTCATGGCCCCCAGGTAGTTCCATAGCTTCACGTTTTTACAAGTAGGAGATTCTTGTATTTTTCTGGCTTTAATCTTAGTTGCATTCAGAGTGTCCTCTAAGGGGCCATTCAACATTAAAAGCTTATCATCTTAATTTGCAGAGCGTCTTTAAACTTCCTGGTGTAATTTTTGTATATTTATATCAAGTGCACTTTTCATACAGACTCTAGATGACCATTTCCCCTAAGGTAGCCCAACTGAGCAGTTATAATGACCCACAGACTCAGGCCATAGGGCAGGAAGGGAAGGGGACAATTGGGAAGCCTGTGAACAGGACAAAAGGACAGGCAGACTCAGAGGATGGAGTTCACTAGAAGTTTCAATAAAATCTAAAAAGGAAAACCAAGGAGGACAGTACAGCTCTTCTGCTTGTGACACAGATAACGAGAAGTCAAAACCAGACAGAACAGACAGGACAGGAACCCTGGACAGGCACTGACTGGGGCAGAACTTGTTCACAAGAACAAAATCAATCTTCAGGACAAGACACACTATCACACCAAGGTAGAGGTTTTGGGGTCTGGGACAGACAGGGGTGGCCAAGAAGGAGAAGGGTCGGCTTAGGAACTTTGCAACATTGGGGGGGGGGCGTGGAGAGGGGCAGGGTGCTGCTACCAGGAGGTGGTGGCGTTACCTGCAGCCATTGTCCCCTCTCCCCTACCTCCTCAGGGGTGCTCCAGTGCATGTTCCCGCCCCTATACGGATTGGGGCCCATCTTCCATTACACCCTCTGCCCACCCTACTCTCAAAGGGGCAGTGACTGTTAGAGCCAGCCCTCCCCCAGGGCTCCCGCCCCTGCTATGGCTACTGTCACTATGGAACTCCAGGAAGTGAACACTCAGGGTTGATGCCAGTGGCCCTCCATGTGGCCAGGGCAAGGAGAACTCTGCCCCTACAGAAAAGGGCTCTGGACCACCATGGTGCAGAGCCAAGCTGAGGGCATTGTCCACGGCTCCGCCCCTTCTGTTGCCCAGGATGTTTTGTCCAAGGGGTGGAGACTGCACCTTTTTTTGCAGACTCTCTGCTGTTCACTCTCATGACCACAGTCAATCAACAGTTTAATCCACTAAAATCCTGGTCTAGCCACACATGTGGGAACTGGTGCGACTCCAGTCCCAGATGGGAGGGGGAGTTATCACCTTCGAATCACTTCAAGGGCATCTACACATCCCCTCTGGGGGATCACCCCACGTTGACCCCCTTCTCTCACTACCCCTGAGGGTTCCTACTTGGTACAGGTGGCCGCTCTAGACTCCCTCTCTCTCCACTGCCTTGGCAGCCCAGTCCAAGGCTCTGCAGTTCTCTTTGGCCTCCTGGAAAGAAAACACTGGAATCACCTTGGAGGTGCACATTTCTCAGTTAACAGGGGCTGCAGTCATCTGCAGAGCCTGGGAGTCACAGTCCCAATCACCCAACAAAGAGAAATGGTGGTCCCATCTTGCTGGGGCCTTCAGGATGAAGTGGAAACACCCAGTGTCAATGAGAGACGGCTGTGTCAGCTTAGAGGAGAATGGAGTTTATTCTCACTAGGGAACCAAAGCTCTGGTCAACCTGAAAATGCACTGACCTCAAGCTCTAGGTGGCAGGGAGTTTTATAGTTCTGTTACAGAGATGTGTATGTAACAGTAAGCATGCAAGCCTATGCAAACGAGTTAAAGCACAAGAATCCAGCAGCTTCTAGCAAACAGATTTAAGCAGAGGTGTACAAAGGGTTCTAAGGAAATGTAAACAACATGCAATAAATAGTGAGCAGGGATGTTAGTAAATACACTCTCTTTCCTTCTTGCTCAAGACTTTGCTGTGTTTAAAGACCTCAAGCAGCAACTCTGCTTTAGTAATATTCCATCTTCTCTTACCCTTTGTGGGAAAAGAGAGAAACAGGATATATTTTCTCATGAGAGAAAAATGCTATACTCTGTTTCAAACAGCTTTATTGAGATATAATGCATTCACACATACCTATGTAGGTTTGATTTTATAATTTGATGAGTTTGGATGCATGTTAAAGCCATGAAACCCTCAAAACAATCAAGGTAATTGTTGGAGTCAGCTCCACATTGCTGTGATGAACATCTAAACCAGACACATTTTTATGGGAGGAAGGAATCAATCAATGCATCCCCACCAATGCTACCAAATTTTCTATTGTAGTCAGCTCCATATTGCTGGGATGAATATCCAAACAAGACACAGTTTATGGGACAAAGGGACTTATTTCAGATTTACAGATCCAAGAGATGTTCGTAATGGTGGAAGAAACTGCTTCTATACATCCAAAAAGAAGCCATCACTAGGCAGCAAGCACCACAAGCAAGCACATCCATAACTCAACACTTCTCTTTCCACCTTTGGCTGTATTTCAGATACACCCTCAAACAAACCTTAATGCTGGACCACAGGATCTGCCCCTCAGTGACACCTCTTATACCCAGGCAGGTAGAAATCCAAGTTAATAAGCTTTCATAAAACACCTGAGTCTATGGAGTCATACATTCAAACTATCACAGTAATAAATATATCTATCACCTCTAACAGTTTCTTTGTGACCATTTATATGTTTTGTTTTAAAGAAAAAAACACTTCCTATGAGATCGGTTCTCTTAAATGTTTAAAGACACAATATATGGGCATTATATTGTGTGGAAGATCTCTACAACTTATTGATCATACATAACTGAAACTGTGCATCCACAATTCTCCATCCAACCCTCCCAGTCAGAAACCCACTATTCTTGGCTTCTATGAATTCAACTTAGACATGGCATATAAGTTAAAATTTCCAGTACTTGTCTTTTTGTGACTTACTTATTTTAAGTAGTACAATCTCTTTAAAATTTATACTTATTATCACTGCTACTTCCAAAAATAAAACAAAACAATAAAAAAAGTTGTTAAGGATGTGGAGAAAGTAGAACCCTTGAGCACTCTTGGATGGACTATAAGATGTTGCAGCAGCTGTAAAACATAATTATCCTTCCAAACAATTAAAATATAACTACCATATGGTCTATCAATTCCTCTTCTAAGTATTTATCAAAAAGAATCACATGGAGACTGCAAGTAGTATTTGCACTCCCATACTAATTGTACAATTATTCTCAATAGTAAAATATGCAAATAATCCAGAGTCCATAAAGAAAATAATGCAACTGCATCCACACAGAATGTCAGACTTAAAACAGGTATTTCTGGGCTGGAGGCAGCAAATTGTGCTTTCTGCAAACATAGTGGCCAGATACTGTCTGTGCTTGATTTTTCCAGAGCCCATGTAAACAGCTGGTCATGGTCACATGAGTCCTGTACGGAGCAGGCCTGGAGAATCAATGAAGCTTGTGAAATCTGTCGCTCCTGGTTCAAAAATGAGACCCCCCTCTCAATGAAAAATGCAGATAAGCAATAGAAGAAGGAAACCAGATGTTGTCCTCTGGTGTATTCATGTTCATGTTCATATATCCATGCATATACAACACACATACACACACCAGCACACATATTGCACATACAACATGAAGGGGGTGGGACTGGATAGATGTCTCAGTAGTTCAGAACATTTTCTACGAAAGCATTAGGGCCTGAGGAGGCCTGAAACCAATCAAGTTTAAATCCCTATCACCTAGGTAAACATCTGGGTGTGGCCATGCATAGCTGTAAAGCCAGTCCTATGGAAAGCAGAGATGGGAGAATTGCTGGGGCTCTCTAAAACAGCAAGCTTTAGAGTCAGTAGGAGACTCCATTCCAAGAAAACAAATGAATGAAGGAGACATCCAACATTCTTCTCTGACCACCACAGGCACACAAGTGGACTCTGAATTGAAACATTTACCTGTATACACCACATACCACACACACTCACACTCACACTCACACCCAGAACATACCACACACACACACACACACACACACACACACACACACACACACACACACACACATCAAAGCAAAACAAAACAACAAGGTTATGTACTATTTTAATGGGCATTGTTTGTTTTTGTTTTACTATGGTAAACACTGTTTAGACCATTCGAAGGCAACAGGGAATACTAGTTTTTTTAAATTGAAATGATTTCTCCTTTTGAAGTTATGTAAACGGAGTAAGAGATAGAAAATGTTCTTTATAAATGATTTTAAATATTTCTCAGGATAAGTTTTCTGGTACACATCTGGTCACCAGGATACAAAGCCTCAAGCTAGGTCTTAGGCCAAATGAAACGAGCTTCCAGGTTTCCTCAAAATCCAGATGGGAAACTTTGCTTTCTGCAAAGGCTGCCCTTGCTTCAACCTCTGAACAAGGACGGGAAGGCCTCTGGCTATTTTTTTCCATCCTTTTATTTCTCTGTGAAACTTTCTTTTAGTGTCCTTGAGGATCATAAAATATCTCTGTATGAAAGTTGTCTGTGATGGTTGTCACTTCAGACCATAGACTGAACTCACTTCAAAATGTTCAGCCATACCCAAGTTAGGGACAAAACTCTGAAATTAATTGCAATGGTTTGAGCACTCTCCTCTGACTTTCTTTCACTCGTTTGTCTTTCACTTTTAATAATGGTGTAATCCAGAAAGATCTTCTCTATGTTTGTCTTTTCTTTTTTAATCTGAAAAGCTTTCCTGGGTGATATCATTCAAACCCATGAGCTAAAGTTCTCCAGCCCAGCCTCTTCCTCTTATGCCTTCCTGACATTCACGCTTTGATGTCTAGTAATTTTCACGATAATAATTACTAGTTTTTCTATACCTTCTTGCTTTCTTAACCCTCTTTATGTTAAACTTCCTCTTTTCTCTCCTCAAGATGCATAAGTCCCAATGTTTTCCTTTTGTCCTGTCTTTCTTACATGTTTCCAAATTAAATCTAACAGTAAGGATTGTTGTTGCTACTACCTGAAAAATATGTGTAAATCTATTTCTCGCAAACCCTTTCACAACAAGACTAGGCCAAACCACCACGTTTCCCTGGCTTAGTTGATAATGTGTCCCATCCTCACACAGTCATTTCCCTGGACTATTTGATAATGTGCCCTCAGCTCACATAGTCTCTTTTCTCATAGAAACATCAGAGACCATTCAAAGAACAAACCACCCCATCTTGTCCATGCTTCAAACTTCACAATGGCACTGATTACACCACCTAAAAGCTGTCCTACCAGAGGATTTCTCTTGGTATCTACCCTTCGGACATCAAGCCCTCCACTCTTCCTTGTAAGCATGCTTCATTACTATCTCCTTTCTTCCTTATAGCATTCTTTTCTCTATGAACTTCTCTATCAATCAGTTTCTTTGTTGTCCAAAACCTTCCACTTGAGTGTAAATCATATAAGTGTATGTCTTTCCTACTCACTTAGTGCCCGTGGACATGTACTAGCCACTGACAATCCATAGACACCAAATTCAGCTATATTTATTGCCTGCCATGGTTTATTGCTTTTGATAGAAACCTAGGCCCATGCTGATACTACTATGACTTGAGAGACACTGGTAGGAAGATTGCTGCAACTTGAAACTAGCTTTGTTTAGATAATGAAAACTGAGTTCCAGGCACTCCAAGGTTACATAATGATACATTGTCTCAAAAATATATCAAACTATGAATTCAGATGTTGGTAGTGTGATACCCTGGTCCTACGTAAACTAACCTGATTCCATGTCCATGGATCTCTTTCTTTATGGAGATGGCAAGCTAAGACTGTAAAGGAGGCTGTGTAGTAGTCATCTTGGTAGGTGGGACTATGAATTCAATAGATAAGAGAACTGACGTTTGAAATGCATGGTTCTCGATATGAAGTGTGTCCTTCAAGTGTGGCTGCACAGTGCCCATCTACTAAAGTTCAGTGATCTGTGTGTACAAGTAGAATGAGTTTTGGGTCTATCTTCCCTCTTCTAGAATGAAGTTCCAAGAAAACAGAGATCAGCCTACCTTCCATATTCTTGTGGCTTCTGTATTGAAGACAGTGACTGGAATACGCATGAAGGCATGTTGTTAATTTGAAAATAAGAAATGGCAAGGAATTGGGGATCAGAAATCTAGCCCATTTCTGCATATGTCAAGCTGAATGACCTTGGGTGAGTTCTGAATCTCTCAGAACCTAATCATGCTTCTTTAATTTTCTGCAAGTTTAAGGAGGGTTGGATAAATGTACTTGAGAGTGCTTAACAAATAGAAGACCAAAATAAACAAGTAAAGGACTATTATTATCCTTCAGAATACTATGATTCATAGCCAATCATTTATTGCTATTATTAAAGTTATAAAAAATCCATTAATGAAAATATTCAAACTTAACTTTCCAGATAGGCAATTGACATGATTCAAAAATCCCCTACCAGTATAACACTGTTGGGTTTATTTTTCCAGAGTACTAAATTTAGATGTTCTAACAAATGCTTGCAAGGATGTGGAGAAAAGGGAATGCAAACATTGTTGGTGGGAATGTAGATTAATATATATAGTATGAAGAATTGCGTGGGGGTACACTGAAAAAAATAAAATAGAACTACCCACATGGCTCAATTACCCTACTCCTAGGTACAAGTCCAAAATAAATGAAGTTAGCATACAAAAGAGATACCTGCATGCCTACTTTTACTGTGAAACTACAATAGCTATGGTATAGAATCAGCTTAGGTATCCAATAACAAATGATTTCTAAGTGCCATATATACATAATAGGGTTTTAGTCAATGATAAAGAAAAACTGAAACCTTATATTTGTGCCAAAATGGAAAGACCTGGAGGACATTATGCTAAATGAAATAAACCTGACAGAGAAAGACAAGTTGGCATGTTCTCTTTCATATATGGATGCTATAAACATTGACTCAGAAACAGAATGGGTGTTAAGAGGGACTGAGAATGATGCCAAGGATGTGGTGAGGGGCTCAGGGTAGAAGAAGGATGACTGGATATGATCAATCCATGTTGCATGCATGTGTAGAAATATCACATTGAGTTCTGTTACTGTTCTTTTCATGGTGCATCTTATTTTAATCATACATGTGCCTAGTCATACATAGGCATAAGATGCAGTAAAGATCCACTCTATATAAGCTCACTCAAAGGGCAGTTTGCCTGATGGCACATGCACCCCAAATGGGCTGAGGCTAGATTGACATCATCTTTAGATATTGGCTGTATCTCTTAATATGTTTGAATAAAACTGACCATAAAAAGGAAGTTACCAAAGGTTGTTAAGGGATGAAAGACATTCTAATTTTTTGGTGTCCATGCTGCTTGATGTAGGTGAAGGTACCAGGTTGCAGGAACATTGTTAGGCCAGCAGTGTGTTCCAGGTTGCTAACCTAAGCCCTATGCCTGCCTGCCTCAAATATGTTCTGAAATGCTTTTAATTAGATTTTTGTCACTTTTCTAGGCACTGTAAAGATCTTTCTTATTTCAGTGCTTTCTGTAAGAAATGTTTAGTTCCTCGAGATAAAAGGTCAGATTTAACAGGCAGCATGAGATTAAACCAAAGGAAAATAAAAGGTTCTGTCATCACTAGTTGACTGGCCAACATAAATCTATTGTTGAATCCATATCCTCCCTCTAGCTCTTGGCTGTATTTCCTTTTTTTCAAAGTTTGACTCCAGTCATCATCAGGATAATGGAGGAAGAAAAGCAGAAAGCTTCTCTCCACATCTGAATTTAGTACCAAATACACTGATCAGAGCAGCCTGTACAGTCCTCGTGGCTTGTTTCTTCTTGTATCCCAGGGGATGGCATTGTTCCTGATCAAATGAAGGTCTGTTTAAACCCTCCTCAAGATAGGATAGTGAGGGAGAAAATTGCATCCCATGTGTAGCTAATATGCAAACCAGTTAAACGTATTTAGGAACTGGCGCTAATGCAGCCTGTGATTCCAGGTATTTTATCAGCAGTGATCTCACACTTGGGCAAGCACTTTATGAAGTGATCCATCATTCATAATAGCACAGAGCATTTGGGACTCATAGGAGAAAACAATCTCCCTTTTAATTATAATGTTTCCATTGAAAGTTATCTAAATATTTATTGGATACAACTGTTAAAAATGACCATACCTGTTGACCTGAGAGTTTAATCTGGAACTTTGAGCCTAAGAAACTGTAAAGTTGACACAAAAATCACATTGCCTTATACTTGAAGGGAACACTATAAACTTATTGAGCCGATTAGTTCTTTAGACGTAGCTATAATACTCTATATAGAAAAGAATCACAGTAGTATTTCATTTAATTTTTCCTATTGGATTACAAAGCAGTATGGAGTGATGCAGGAATGTATATGTGCTTGCGAGAGTTGGAAAGATGACCAAAATGAAACAGTTGTAGATAGCATCTCTCTTTAGAGATTCCAGATTGAACTTGGGGGCGGGGAACACAGAGAATAAAGGCAGAAAGAACATGACAATACTGCCTCATTAATACAAGACTCAGTGCCCACCTTGGCTTTCTGAGAGGACAAGGGCCTCTACTTCCAGAAAAGCTTAAACACATTTTTTGTCATCCTGTTGGAAGAAGGAAAAAGAAGACAGAAGACCTGGCCACATCACAAGCAGGTCCCTCGGGCTTGTGTATGGGCTACTTGATATGCATCTTTAATACACATCAAATTTACTAGGAAACAGGACATAATTCGTGCACCAGCTGTGGAGCCATCTGATGAGAACTAATGTAGAGTAGGCATAACCCTAGGCAGCAGAGAGCTCGAAGCTGTCTTTCTTGCAACCATGGGCACCTGAATTTGAGCCCTAGAATGCATGTAAAAATGCCAAGACTGGTAGCTCAGGCTTGTAATCACAGCCATGGACAAGAGGAGACAGGAGGATCCCTGGGGTTTACTGTCCAGCCAGGCTATTCTAATAGGTGAGATTCAGACCAGAGACCCTGTATCAGCAGAGGTGTACAGTGTTTCTAAGGAATGACACTTGAAGTTGTCCTCTTGCCTCTAAAGTCACATGCATGCACAATCACTCACATGTGAGCCTGGATGCACACAAACACACCAAGAGATGCATCTGCATGTAAAAGAGTGTAAGGTGCTACTTGCTTTCCTCAAAGAAAGTGTTAACTGGAAAAACAGAGGCTCAAATGGCCCCACGCTTCAATCAAGGTTCCAGATTCTGAAGCCAGATCTCCATAACTGTTACTTGTTTTATCTGCCCTTTGTTCCATCTTATTTCACTTTCCTTGGCCTCTTAAAGCCAGCAATTTAAGAACAAGAACAACCAGATGGTAAATGCATGCTCAGAGGTCTATACACAGACAACTACTCAAAAGGATAGAGATGCCCCTTCCAAAATATGAGAAGCCTGGACAATGTCCAATAGAATCATGTGTTTTTGAATAGAAAAAAGGATTACACACATCCACACACACGTGCACGCACACACACACACACACACACACACACACACACACACACACACACAAACTATGTGCCATTTGATGTAGGAACAAATTACTCTATTTTCCTCAATAGTATCTAAGATTATCCACAATAATATAATTCAAGATTATATTGGCCATCAAGCATATTCTGTTTATTTTAAAACACAGGAAAGAGGTATTATGTTAGGTATATTTTATGACATATCAATTAGTCAAAGCTGAATATTTAACAGAGAAAGAACCCTGCAGCCAGACAAGATTTTGAAGTACTACATTTCATGCAGGATCTAGTAATTCACAGTGTGTATTAGTATGTGAAATACTCCTATCACAAACAAACCCTTTGGTGTTTGTGTTGCTTAAACCAGCATTGTCCAAACTTATTTGACCTTGGAAAGTCTTTTATCCATTCTGAGAATATAACCTATAGAACTAGATTTTAGACAAAGTCACTATCAAAAACAAAAACAAACACTAAATAAATTCTGGAAGCACATCAGAATATGTAAGGTACATTTTCCCCTTTTGAAATCTTTCAAGTGAAATGTCTTCATATCTAGTGGGGTAAACTCCAGTGCCTGTGCCATTTCCCTGGATAGTACAGGTCATTCAATAAACACATGAGCTGTTATCAGTCTACCAGATTCTGATTAAAAACAACCAGTTATTTTAGGATAAAATAGTTGTATTGATTTAAATGGTTCTATTTCCAAACTATTATAGTCAAGTAAAGGATGTCAAAAATCTACTTTTTTGTATTTTTATAAGATAACTGAATCATATTAGTGACCAAAGCCCATCTGATCTTCTAGTCATTGATGTTGAGCCTCAAACTGTAACCTCAGATTATTGCAACCTGCTTTCCCAGAGAAGAGATTTCCTTTTTTTCTAAATCCTTATATAATTTCTGAGTCAATTTCTTCTTAAAATAAGACTTACAATTATTTTGTCATCTCACCTATTTCAGGAGGAAACTAAGGAAATGGAACAAAAATTGTGATAAACAATAATGTTGATGTCAAGCATTTTATATTTGTCTCATTTTTCCTGGATTAAATTATTGGAACATCTTAGCTCTAGCAGTCTGCCTGTTCTGCTAAATTTCAAAATATTTGAACTAGCTTTAGTGATCACATCTGCCCCTTTGACATGGGCAGGCAGACTGGCCTGATGTGGTCTTTATAATGCCAAAAAATGAAAATTTTGTCTAAACTACAGTACACATCAAAAAGGAAAAAAAATATTTACAGTATTTTTTGCTTCTTAAACAAATACCTCATCAAGAAATCCAACAGAAAAAGCATCAAAAAAATT